>JAHWFP010046552.1:7709-23549 GCA_023313725.1 Lithobius niger | reverse complement strand
ACAAATAGAGGATTTACGGTATCTATATTTCTGCATTGTCACTTAGGCTCCACATGAAATCTCCCATTTGGTCATGTACCAGTTTTAGGGATAGTCTCGTTTACACAGTAATCAAGCATATGACCTCAATAGAACTAAAAATAATTCCTAACATCTCTCCCGTACCAATTAACCCACAGTCTCTAACTTAAGTTGTTTATTTTTTCCAGGAAAGAGAACTTGCATTGGAGAATCCCTGGCGAGAATGGAACTCTTCTTGTACGTGACCTCTTTGCTGCAGCGATTTGATGTGAATGTTCCAGATGGTGAAGAAATTTCTCTTGAAGCAACGATAACATTCGTTCGAGAGCCTAAGCCTTTCAAACTGTGCTATACTCCAAGAAAGCTATAATAGCTTTTTTTTTTAAACTTGTGGATTCAGTGCCTTTATAATCTTTGCTACAAAAGTAAGATAGGTAGACACTGGTGACTTACTTTGCTTGTAAATATTTTATTCTTGAATTTGTCTCGTCTACTCCTTCAGACAATAAAAGAAAGTTCCCAGCAAAAAGCCATAGCACTGGAGAGGTTTCACAGTGGTTTCACATGAATCCTTGAGACAAATTTGGATTGGCAGCAAAAAAGATAAACAGAAAACAATTGTGTCCACAAACATGCTAGCTAGCTAAAATGTTTGAGAAGAGTACAAAGGACGAGTAGAAAAGTAAAAAGTTGTATTGAGGTACTCCCTACTGGTATACGATTCCACAAAAGCACTAACCTTAGTAATGTAGCTAGTTGTTACTAAAAGCTGTAATTTGGAGAATAAAATTATGAACGATGTGTGATGCATGGCTCATTCATAAATCCTGATTGCAATACAAATAAAAATTGATGAATTTGGATTTAAAATAGATGATAACTTATTACAATAAGTCACCGTTATGCACTTATATTTCATTTGAGTGACGTGATCTGGATTCATACTGGTGAACCAGTCTATCACCAGATCACCGCCATATCACCTTTACCAGTAAGGTCAGCAGACGAGTGACCATACTAGTAAAGGGGGTATGGCAGTGATCTGGTGATAGACTGATTCATCAGTTCGAGTACGGCTTATGTCACTCACATCACGCAATGAAACTTAGGTGCATGAAGATGGCTTGTGGTAGTACGTTAGTTCTATCCACCCAAAACCAAAACTGGGATAAGAAAATGCCGCCAAGTTTCCCAAAAGAGTTGGGCTTTGAAAGTTGTGATATCGTTCAACCAGGGAAAGGCCACCAAGGTTAATCCTATTTGCCAGCAAACTTGGCGCATTGCCCTCTTGGCAGCTTCTGTTATACCAGTTTTGGTTTTAAGTGGCTATTACAACTTCCATAGGACTGATAACGTATCAAAGGTCACACTGTCATCTTCATATCTTATCTTTTTTTTTTCTGGAGGAATTGTATATCTAAAAATATTCAGATTATGTAGTCATGTACATGTGAAATTTAACAATAACAATTAATGTATAATCTCACGTACTTGGTTGTGGTGTGTCTAGATTAACCAGAAAACTTGGCGCCTTACCAAGCCCTACTTCTCTAAAAAAAACCTTTTTTGCCCTGCTAGATTGGACCCGTTGCTCACTTGCATTTTGTTGCCAGTTCTCCTTGCAATGAAAAACGCCCAGTCTCTTAGTGAGCATTGTTGTTTTTGTGAATTGCCTCTTTGCAACAATAATGTATTCTGGCAATTACGTATTGAAACGATGCGCATATAACACTTAAGCATATTATAATGCACTATGGGATGACAATACAAACAATGGTTACAACAATGAACGAGCCACTTCTGGGCTACATGCTTCTACCTGCAACCCCTATTTTAGTAAGAGGCACTTTGTCTTAGCATCGAGACAAAGTGCCTTTTACTAAACCTGTCTGCCGAGATTTAAATTTGGTAACTTTCCCTAGCAAGCTGTACAGGTGTCTTTCTACCCCTGTGAGGATTAACATGGGAGCTGTCGGATTAGCTAGCTACTTAGTTACCAGTAACACAAATCTACCCAAAACCAAAACTGCATGGTATTGATAAACAATAACGAAACGTTGATTGTTAAGAGTAAGGACCTAAAAGTCAAAACCTAGTAGGTTTCTACCGAGAAGATATAGCGCGAAGAAGCTTTGACAGTAAGAGTCTAGGTATGAAATTTTGTCAATAAGAGATTGGTAAGCATTAGACCCTTACTACCCAGTGGTTAGCTTAATGATTAAGTACGCTAATTACGTAAATCTAACTTTGTAAGTATAGTTCTAGCCTATTCGGACTGAGTGTGTGCATGTTTGTAACAGGTGGTTCTTTGTTATTGGAATATCTATAAAGAGCTTTAGGACCACAATTTTCTGGCGAAGTTTGGCATTTCACTTTTGATGGTTTAGGATTTTTATTATCTTAATGCGAATTTCGTAATTTTTATGAAACTGATGACAACCAATAATGCTCTCTGCTACAAATACGCTGCCACGTTACATAACAGGAAAAAAAAACCCACTATCATTAGACTTGCTTAATGACTTAGTAAGCCAATTTTGTAAATCCAACTTGGTAAATATAATTCTAGCCTATTAGGAAAGGAACATGTTGTATGTGTACGGTTGCAACAGGTTTTTTTTTGTGTTTGGAATATCTTTAAAGAACTTTCTTTAAAGCATTTGACTTTTGATGCTTTAGTTTTTTTGACTACGTTTATACGAATTTCATTGATTTAAGGTAATTGATGACAACCAATAACATTCCCCATTGTGAAGATGCTGTAATAGTACCAAACCAGGAAACTTACACTTCACTTCCGGTGTCTGATTGGGTTGCTCGGTGATCCCTCGGAAGGCCTCCACAACAGGGGGCTCTTGTTTAAACAAAATGTTGCAAACATGAAGTGAATTCACATGAACATTGCTTCTCTTTAAGTCACGTGGATTTCTTTAAAATACGCTAACTCAAAGGGCTTCACCCGTGATCCCCCCCCCTCCACTCCCCTAACTACAAAAGTACATTGTTTCACAAAGCAACATTTTTTTTAAAATTTGAAATGAATTCTTATGAAAATGCACCTCTGACTTGCTGGAAAATGTTTCAAATTCACTCTTGATTTCACCCTGAACTCTCCCCATCCCCCAGTACATGAGGCCATTGTTTAAAAAAAAATTATTTTCGAAAAATGTGAAAGAAATTCCACGAATATTGCAACTTAAAGTTGCAGAAAAACGTGTCAAATTCATGTAGAGGAACCACTTCCACAGCGGCTCCAAGCTCGTCCACCATCGATCTGTATATGTGGAAGTTGTACTATCGCCATTGGTGTTAAAGGTAAATCAAGGTCGCCGTTCACGAAAATGATGTCAGTTTTTTTCCAAATTACGAGCCTCGCTCGCGCTGTCGCGCTCACTGCGGCTAACTACATAACATCAAAAAACGCAACCAAAAACTTAGCCGGAAAACTTCACGCGCCGGAATCTAGATAGGTCGGCCATCTTGCTTGGAGCTTCTGCGGTAGTAGACCCCATGTAGATTCCTTAAAAAAAAAAAGATCCAATCCGACCATGTTCACTTCCATTTAGTCCAAATGCAAGCTTAATTTGTGAGCCGACGAAAATGGGGGTTAGAAGGTGCCATCTGACAAGGCAAGTTTCACAATGACTTTGGAATGCACACAAATTTTAATTTTCAGAGCCAAAATTTTGCTCCTTTTTCACCTACGAACAAAGACAACAAAGAGAATGATGTACAATGAAACAATTCGCATGCATCTGGAGGCATATACCATCACAGTTCATCAGCAAAAGGTAATGAACTCAGTAAAAAACTTCCCTGTGATGCAACGGTGGAAACAATTATTCGAAGAACTACCTGGTAATGTTTTGTAGGTACGGAAGTGACGTCACTTTCCAACATGGCGTCCCCTAGTTCTCTTGTGGATGGGTCTAAACCCATTTCTGGTCGTTTTTTTAACCTTTTATGTGTCATCATTTCATTGTAAGTACGAAGATTCTGGGTACGTTTGGTTTCATTGTACATCATTCTCATTGTTGTCTTTGTTTGTAGGTGAACAAGGAGCAACATTTTGGCTCTGAAAATTAAAATTTGTGTGCATTCCCCGGTCATAGTGAGACTTGCCTTGTCAGGGGGCACCTTCTAACCCCCGTTTCCATTTAATCATCGCATGAGCCTTTATATGAGGATCTCGCACAGTTTTTCGTCAAAATGTATGTATGGCTTTCCTATTCTTAAGAACGAAAGCTGACCACCGTATAGTAAGGGTCTAATGCTGACGAAATAGCCTCTTACTGACGAAATGTTACACCTAGACTCTTACTGTCAAAGCTTCTTCCTGTTCCTTCTAGGTTTTGACTTTTGTACCGTACTCTTAACATTTAACATTCCGTTTTTGTTTCTTAATACGCGGTATTTTGAGAATTGCAGCTAAACTATAAAACACTGCAATAATTATTGACGTTACTGACTGCAATGAGGAGGGTGCATAATTCACCCAACTTGGAGATGGAGTATAATTTCCTTTTTAAATTTTTTTTATTTGAAGGAAACAGGGCAGTAACGAGCATAATTTCAAAATGGCCACCAGATTGCAGATGGCGGGAATTATAGATTAATAATGATGATGGTGCGTGCATTGTTTCAATTGGCAACAACTATATCGTGTACGTTCTAAATTTGAAGGAAATAGGATGATAATTGGCATAATTTCAAATGGGCCACCTGATTTCAAGATATTACTAGTGGCGATGAGAGATTACTTTAGAGATGACTACCGACGATGGCACATTCATTGTTTCATTTGGTATCAACTATATTGTCTATGTTATAAATTTGAAGGAAATCAGCCAAAGATATTGTGTGCGCGGCGTATCTTGAGTCCTGGAAGTATTTTACAAGCGAGTACGTCTTCCTGGAGGGGGCGGCTTTAACCGACGGCCGCCATTGTTTTTGTAACCATCTTGGATATCAACAAGGCACTCTGCTGCCAAAAACGTACAATCGATTATCTGTGTTCGTTCTGGGGCGAACTCAAAATAGGCCACGCACACTTTAAGCATAATTTCAAAATGGCTACCCGATTTCAAGATGGCGGCCATTAGCCTTTACTAGTGACATCGCACATTTACTGTTTCGCTTGTTATCAACAATTTCATCACTGTTCTAAATTTGAAGGAAATCTGACTATAATCAGCATAATTTCAAAATGGGTGCTCGATTTCAAGCTGAACGTTTTGATAAGACAGCAAGTGCACATTTATACAATAAAATGCGACGTTTCGGGATTGTTCATCCAGTTGTCAAGCAAAACAATATTTTATAGCATAAGCTAGTGACAAGTCCTCCGCAAATTTGTCCAGGTTCACTGCTTGCATTATACTGGTGAGATCATTTAGGAAAAGGATAAACAGTAGTGGGCCAAGGACTGATCCTTGAGGATTTATGTTCCTAATAAATAAGGTACCGGTCATTATTTATCACTGGCGGTGCGGGGGGCATGGATTTTTCGAGCTCTTTCTCGAGGTGGATCATGAATTTATTTGGCTTTGGTAAGAGTGGGGAGGGAGTAAAAAAAGATCCGGCTAGACTAGGAGAAAAAAATACAATTCTATACCGCAAAATGGCACTTTCAGCAGACAAAATTTCTAAAAACGCCGTAGCTTCTGCCCCTAAACGCTCCCCCCCTCCCCATTATGTAAGTGTGTATAAAATTTTAACGTTTTTTATAGTATGCAGGTTCTTCAAAACCACGTTCCAAAAAGGTTTTAGCACTATGGAATATTTTTCATCTTTTTCGTGGGGAGGGGGCGGAGTCGGACTGGGTAGCAAAGGGCGCCTGTGCCATTTGGAGAAATGATGGGAGAGGGGCACCACGCATTTTACCAGGAATTCGAGTCTGACGGGTCTGGAGAGCGCTTTAAGCCCCCCCAAGCAATGTCCAGGGAAGAGCCCAGGAGCCTTTGCTTAATTTTAATATTCTACTGGCTTTGAAGAGCGTCAAAACGTGCATTTAAGGCATTGGCTTTTTCATGACCTTCTTTCTTAGAAGTTATGGGTCTTTTTTTTTCTTTGAAGGGGGAGAGGGGAGGAATTTAACAAGAGTGTTGAAAATGCAAGTAAGGATAAGGAGAAAGAGGGGGATTTGTGCCTGAAGAAAAGCTCAACAACGGAAAAGATTTCATTTTTCTTTCGCGGAAGGGTAAAACAGAAGGCTGCCCATGGGGCGCCAAAAGTGTGGTAACCGAAGGGCACCTGTGCCAATGGCACAATGGCAGTATGGCCAGTCCGAGCCTGCGAGGGAGGGGGGGGGGTGACGGGGAGAGAGGCATGGATGTTTTGACTCGGAACTGTCTTAGTAGTGCCACTATACATCCCTTAAATCCGTCTTGAACCATGAACCGGCTTAAGTATGTTTAAAGAGCAATTATTTGAATGTTTTCAAGAACATTTTTAAACTCTTTGACCACACAACTGGGAACTTGTCGATGCGGAATGCTATTTTCTAATTAACCTGAAAATACACTGGAAAATCTAACTTTTTGTGGTGGCGGGTGGGGTCAGATTAGTTTTGGACCTCGAGTGGGAGATTACATTTTCAATTCCATCAGCATCCCCCACTCCCCTCCCTGCTATAAATAATATACATGTAAGTTTGAGCGGAGTCGGGCTGGCCGGGAAAGGGTGCCTGTGCCCTTCGGGGGAAAATGAAAGGGAAACCATGTGTTTTACCAGAACCTTGCTTCTGATTAAAAAACGGCCCTTCCAACTTGGGCTATATGGTGTTAGGGAATTGCTGTCTGTAATCTACTCAAGCAGGTTCTGAGAAAGTTATTGAAGCTTTCATTTCTGTTCAATAGTCGACTGTCATTTCTGGCTTCGGAGTGCATTCTTTCAAACACATTTTACATTTCAAGGAACGCCTCTTTTTTAAAGTTGATTTTCAGCGTTTTGATGAGCTTTTTTCCTTAAGTGGTGAAGGGGAGGGGGGCAGTTTACGAAAATGCGTTGAAAACGCAATAAACGGAAGATGAGAATGAGGAGGATTTGTGCCTGAATGGAGCGGGGGTGGGGGGGGGGGGGGGGGTGACCAAAATAGGGCTTTCATTTTTCTTCAAGGAGAGGAAAAAAAGGCAGACAATATTGCCAGTAGAAAATACGCTGGTAGCAAGAGCCTTAAAAACGCCGCCACCAGTCATCTCCATTATATGTATTGCAAGGGTGGTGCGATGGTAGCAAGACATTATTAAAAACCCTTCTGCCATTATAGGCCCCATTTTTTGTACTGTAATAGCATTGTACTGGCAGCAAGACACGTAGGCCCGTATTCTGAACGCTGACTAAAACTCGTACTTGACTTGACATGACGTCACGCCTATTTAGTGCCATTCACCACCAGAACTTCTTTTGGATACATTTGGAAGAAATCGGGTGGTAAATGGCACTAAATAGGTGTGACGTCATTTCAAGTCAAGTACGAGTTTTAGTCAGCGTTCAGAATACGGGCCTTAAAAAACGATGCTGCCAGTAAGTCACATTAAACGTACTGCAAGAACGGTGTACTGGCAGCAAGGCATTTAAAAAACCAGTAAGCCAGTAAGCCAGTAAGCCGAATTACGTGTACTGTAAGACAGTGATATAATCGTAATAAGCACGATTATAATGTACTTCAAGAATGGTAGATTGGCAGCAAGAAACACAAAAAGGCTGCTGCCAGTACACCACTCTTAACAGTACATATAATAGGGCTTACTGGCAGCAGCATTTTTAAGTCTCTTCCTGCTAGTACCCTATTCAGTACATATTAATACGGCTTACTGACAGCAGTGTTTTTACCTCTTGCTGCCAGCATATTTTGCACTGACAGTAGCCACTGCGGAAAAAAATACCGAGGGGCGCCAAAAGGGTAACAGCGGATGGGGCGCCTGTGCTGTGGCACAACGGAGGTATGGCCAGTCTGTGCCTGAGTTTGAGTGAATGGAGCAAACCGTCTCGTGTGTGCGAAAAACAGGAAAATAAAAGCGTTTGCAATATTTGTATACGTCTGAACTAATGTTACAAACGGGGGAGGGCGGGGAGGTACCGACTTGTGAAAAAGCGAACACCGGGGATTTCGGATCAGACCAAATACGATCAAGTTTGGTACAAAAATGAGAGTAAAAATTAAAGAAACGATGGTTTTAAATCCAGTTTAAATCCAACATCTACAATCGGGAAAGAGATGAATTTGGCGAATGATGATGATCGTATGATTGAGGAATTTTCTCAATGATCATTTGTTATGCAATGTCGATTGCCATCTGATGACTTGACGTCCGCTACACCAGCATAGTTTTGCCTTGTTCTAGTTCTAGTGTCTGCTCAGGTTAAATCTTACGTGCAGTTTATCTCACAAATATTCTGGTTACAGCCCTTTAATTTAATCTTTGTGGTGCTTTTTTTTCTAACTTTCACTCCCCTATAAATTTTATGGCTTTAAAATTCAAATCGTCACGGTAGCGATCCCTTCACGGTAGCAATCCCTTTCGTAATGTAAGCACCTTGTTAGGACCTTGGAGATCCTTTGCACGTTAGCGTCTTTGTCTTGGGCTTCTTTCAGCTGCCTCTTGTACCTGATATCAATCGCCGGATGTGTCCGTATGCACAGGATTGGATAAGGCAGAGACTTCTGATGCTCCATCACTTGCTGTTTGACGACTTTGGTCGGGGTGTTTTCCCTCTTTGCTGGCTCATCTTCTTCTGAGGAATCGTCGTCCTTCAAGTCGTCCTTCGGAGGTTTTCGGAAGAGTGTTCAGTGACAAGATCCTTCTTGCCTGGTGTGTGGATGATATCGAAGTCATATGTCTGGAGGCGGATTGCCCATCTTGCCATTCTTGAATGAATTCTTCTTAAGTAATACCCATTTTAAGGTGGAATTCTCGGAGATGAGTAGGTGCTCCCTGCGCCATAAGTCTGCCAATACTCTACCGCTTCCACTGCTGCCAAGGCTTCCAATTCAAAAGCTGGATACTTGCGTTCCCTTTCCTTGAGCAAGCGGCCGTAAAACTGGATCACAGGGACTTCCCCATTGATGTTCTCCATGAGCATCGCTCCTAGGCCCTATTACTTGTATTAACTTTACATTAACCCTAAAATAGTCCTGTTATTAATTTACTTTCCCTTGGCCCTCCTAAATAGGTCTGATTTTAACTCCATCCCCTAACCAATTCTGAAGAGTGTTAAAGAAATTGTTAAATAGAATTAAAATACTGAACAGAGTGTGGTAGTATCAGTTATAGATTAGGATATAGCACATGGAACAGCTGTAGCATAAGAATGCTGTCTTTTTCTTCAAATTCTATATTGACTTTTTTTTTTTACTTCGACTCTAGAAGTAAATTTATTCATTTTTTTTGCTATAATCTAAATACATTTTCTCACACTAAAACGTAAATGTTTGTTTTGTAGGAATTGGATTGATGGAGGGTGATGCTTGGAAAGAACACCGTCGATTTGTGCTCTCCACCTTTCGTGATTTTGGAATGGGAAAACTAAGCCTGGAACCGAGAATAACGGTAATTTGATTTAATCTGCTAAAACTTCTAAGCACTCACCACTTCTATTACTGCAAATGACGTGTTTATTTTCTTAATTTTATTTTGCGTTGCCGTATGCGCTAATTCCTAACTGCAACATGTCAAAACTGCTTTTGGCCCACGGTGGTTGCTCTGTTGGAGTCATCTGGTCGTCCGTGGTTTTGCTTGCAACTTAGTCGATTGTGAATGATGACATGGCTTGCCCACATGAATTGAAACACAGTTTAATTTATAATAAATTACACTTCATTTAGACACTAGACGGACATTATCCTCAGACATGCAGTAATGAAGAATCAAAAATAACCACACATCCTGAATGTAACAGTCAAATGATCTAAATCCGTTCTCTTTTAAAAATACAACTTAGTGGTGTAAAATGCTTTAAAACAAGCTTAGTAACATGTAAAGCAGAAAGTTGGCCTGATGGATATGTGACGGAGATAAGACGTCTCACTAGTGTGAACCTTTAATCATTAAAAATACACGGCCAAAGCTAAATGCTTGTGAGGCTGGAAGGGGAGCATACTAGCTAATCACTTCATGGGGGTTTGGTCTTTCTGTCGTTTTCAGCTTTCTTTTAGTTGTGTAGGTGTCACCGATAAAGATGTCTGGGAAGAGAGTTCCATGCATAGATTGTGCGAACGCTGAAGCGTTTTTGTCACACCAATGTCCTTGTGCGCGGGAGCTGCAATTTCTGTTCACGACCCCTTCTCATAGTGAAAATGGCACGATTAAACATGTCTTTCCAGCGAGGTTGTTTACAAATTTTGAAAGTTTCCAACAGGTCACCATGAAGTCTCCTTTAGAGAAGTAAGCCGCAAGTTCCTAAGACGTTCCTGATAATTCAAATTTTCTAACAGTGTCTGTACCTTGGGTTGCAAGGCATTGAATTGCCTCAATGATTTTATTTCCTTCACAAAATGTGGATTCCACACATGGATAGTATCCAGTGGGGCCGAACGTAGGTATTGTAAAGAATCCGCATGGTTCTTCCATCCAAATAGCGGAATCCTCTTTTCACTCTGCCTAACATCATGTTTGCCTTGCCCGCTGAAATACGGCATTTTGTGGCTACCTTCAAGTCTTTGGTGAATATAACGCCTAGCGATTTAACCTGATGATATTCGACAATGATGGTATCATTGATAGCATAACGAAATCCTGTTTTTTTTTCCAAGATGAAGGGTTGAGCATTTGTTAGCTTTAAATGGTAACTTGTTGTTTGTCGCCCCTTTCTGAAGCTCGTTAAGGTCGCTTTAAAGGGAACTTGTCTTTACTGGACTTGATACCTTCATACATTTTTGCATCATTTCGAAACAAGTTCATTATGTTGATGACAATATCAGGTAAGTCGTTGATGTACAGCAGTAACAGCAGCGGCCCCAGAACAAAGCCGTGCGGCAATCCGCTATTAACATCGGTCCACTCAGAGCAAGTATTAGCAGTACAAACACATTGCAAGTGACCAGATATGAATTCTTTTATCCTAGGGAGTATTTTTTAGTTTGATCCCGATGTTGTACAGTGTTTCAATAAGCTTCCCATGAGAGACAGTGTCGAATGCTTCCGGATACGTTAAGTAGAATAACGTAACGTGGGTTCCCTTCATCAAAATAGGTGGTCCAATCGTTAACAGCTTTAAGTAAATTGGTCAAACAGGAGAATCCTTCACGAAAGCCGTGTTGATTCTTTTTGAGAAAAGAGTTCGCTTCCAGGTAATTTGTAATATGTTCACTGAGAATAGCCTCATACACCTTGCAAACTTGGTGGTCGATAATTTCTCATGCCTGTCCGATAACCACACTTGCGGATGGAACAACATCTGCTGTTTTCCAGTTTTCAGACACCTTACCATCCAGTTTCAAAGGGGGTGCTAATCTCAGTAGCGCAGATTTTTTTTTTAAAAACCTAACGTACCTACTATATCTACCATATTTACCTGAAAAACTGGCTGAGGACTTGCGAGAGCATGTGTAATGATAGCGGTAATGCTGCCAAACATTCCTCCTGACTTATTCATGTACTGTCTGTTGATGAAGCCAGCCTCTGTTCTCCATATTGACTTCTTCAAGAAATGAGATTGCATTTCTACAAGGGCAATTTCTGAACCTGTTCACAAAGCCCCTTCAGATAATACCCAGCAAACCGCTATTCATGAAAAGCGCATAGCCGCAGACCAAATCCTCCGTGTTAAAGCTTAGCACACATGTCGTACATGTCTTGGCATGTGTGGTAGCACACAATGACCCCACACCCAGAGTTTCACGATTGCTTGCGTCATATGTTTTAGGATTACAGAAATCTCGATGTATATAGAAGCGCGCGAAGTCGGTGTTTCATACTTATCTGTTTAGGGTAAATAAAAAAGTACGGTCAAAAAACACTATTGCAGCGCCATTTTTTGCATGATCATGCCTGGACCTGCGAAAGGTGTTAACATGGAAGATTTGGTCTGCTGCTAAGCGGTTGTCTATTCATGGCCTGGCCCCTGAAATGCAAGTTGAGATTTTTAGCTTTTACGGAACTGTTTAGGAGTCTTCCAAGGCCTATGTTATAACCTAGAAGGTTCAGTAGAAATGCCATACGTCCCATCAAAGGAAAAAAAGGACTGAATTCAACTGCAGAGCGAGTGCAGTGAATGAGGTCCTGTTTTGACTCGAAGATTTGGCATTTTGCTCTATCAGTTCGTCATCCATTCAACCGATTGAAAACCAACCAGTTGTGAATTATTTCCATAACTAAATTTCCTTCAAAAATGGCCATTTTCAAGTTAGTTAAAATCAAATATGATAACATAAAATAACATTAGCCCATAAAACCGTTTTTGGCATTTATCGGCTAAACTGCTTATCAGACTAAAAACAAATCGGTTGCAAAAATCTTCAGTTCGTGTTTTTTGTCACGTAAAACTCTATTCAACTTTGGCGTGAAGGAAATCCTTCTGGTAGACTGGTACGAATTTGTCATTTGTGTAATGGATAAAGACGAAAACCTTAATCAGCTGAACAGGGCACTGGAATTGTATCGACACGGAGTCACGTTAATTCTGGGATTTTCTGAAATGCTGACCCGTGTGTGGGACCTGGAATTACAGTAACTCCGGATTCCTAATTTGTTTTTAAAGTTTCTGAAATAATTCAAAATTGTGGTAACATGGAGTTACTTTAACTCTAAATTTTTCTGAAATACGGACACCTGCAAGGGAACCGGAATTACTATAAATAATATCCCTGCCTCACTTGCGCTGCCACGCTCGCTGCGGCTATACATATAACATCAGAAACCCCAACCGCATTATTGTCAAATTAGACAAGAGTTAGGGTAATTTCGTGTTACCACAATTCCGGATTATTTCAAAAATTTTAAAGCAAATTAAGAAACCAGAGTTACTGTAATTCCGGCTCCCACACGCGGGTGATATTTAACAAAATATCAGATTTAACGTGACTCCGTGTTGGTATAAGTCCACGACCCCAGCTGAACGAGGTCAACTCTTCCCAGAATTAGTAGTTTAAACGGATTGATATTTACCACAGTATCCAGTAAGAAAACAAACTGGTTGCAAAAATCTTCAGAATGTGTTTTTTGTCTCGTAAAACCCTATTCAACTTTGGCATGAAAGAAATCCTGCCTCCAATACAAATTTGTCATATATGTAATGGAGAAAGACGAAAACCTTATTCAGCAGAACGAGGTCTATTGTTCGCAGAAGTGGTAGTATAAGCAGATTGTTTTTACGACAGTATCCAGTAAGACGTCGCAGGAATTGTGCTCCTTCAACTGGCCGATCTCTGTACGGACACGTTAGCCTGTCAATTTTCGTTAGATATCATACTTGAATTAAGTTTAGACACACATAAGTTGTGTAATCAGAGCCATAGCCAGGAAAAGGAATTTATACCCATGATGCAGAACTTCATCAATTAAAACAAAGTTCTTTCATAAATACAGAATACCATAATTCAGCTTACATTCAGCTTACATTTTTCTACGATGACATTACAGTTTTTGTAGTCTGATGTCGGAATGAAGTTCGCACTGTTACTTGATAAGCTAGCATCATCGGGCAAACTGTCCTGTTTTTCGATTAGACTTTCTCGTAAGTTGTAAAACCCGATTCGTGAGTTATCTGCATGCAGTAATGCTATTTGTTCATCAGATTTACCCCCTCCCCCCACCCAATCATGGGGATTCGCGGGCGCCCGCCAACGGGCCTTGTGTAATCATACATATTCTGCCGCATAAACAAAATAACTTTCTCGGATCAAATCAGTTTCCCAACGACAAGGAAACCAGACATATTACATTTTTTTTTTCTCTCATTGCAAAACAGTTACAAAGAAATATAATTTGAGAAACTTGCTAAACAAAACACCAAAAATACCGTGTCAGCAGTGGATTCCCAGTCAGCATCGCAGTCAAACGCGAATGTAGACTACAGTAATAAAATTACTGAAATCAATGATTAAAGGAGATGTAATTCCCTGTGCAAAATTACCAGTTTTCTTGCTTCTACATTCCTTTTTACGATTTGCTTGTGGTTTTTGTAAATAACAAAAGAATGATTTGCGCTATCTACCTGAAAGTAACATCAATTGAAAGTGCAGGATAGGCAACTAAAATCGGTAAATTTTGGGGAATGTTGTCGAAAAACTAAAAGAAAAATAAATACGGTTGACTTGCACAATTTGTTTTGACCTGCACGTACCTCAGAACGAAAAAATAAAATTTCTTTTCAGGGCTTTCCAGGCATCATTTCAGGCAACCGCATTATCTGAGTTTTTTAAAGATTTTCTTTTGTTGGCTAGGAAAAAATCAACTACTGCCTGGAAGCTCTGAAGACGTAAACATAGCAACCATTTGACTTGAAGCCTCTGCAGCTCGGAATGAGCAGTTCCATAATCTGAGTTTCCTAAATATTGGCTTTTGTTTGTTAGGAAGAAATCGGCTACTTCCTTGAAACTCTGAAGAAGGAAATGGAACCACCATTTGATTTAGAAACATTGATGGAAATAAGCAGCCCCATTGTTCAAGTTTCTTAAATATTGTCTTTTTTTTTGGAACTATATTGGGGGTTCAGAAGATCTGAAAAAGAAAAAGGAGCAACTATTCAACTTGTCGCCACTTAAATGGTGTATCTTTTTCTTAGGAAGAAATCAACTACTTCCTGGAAGCTCTAAAGAAGGAAAAAGGGCAACCATTTGACTTGACGACATTGCTGGGAATGAGTATTGTCAATGTAATATGCAGCATGGAATTTGGCAACCGATTTGAATATGACGATGCCGAGTTTGTGCGCTTGGGCGTTTTGATCGAAGAGGGAAGAAGGCATATGAAAGTTTTAATGTTAAGAATAATGTTTCCTTGGATGAGATACATCCCGTTTTGGAACTACCTTTCTGGCTGGACATATATGCTGTAAGTTCATAGAGATATAATTGATCACAGAACAGCAGGGAGATAATTTTAAAAGTTGAAAATGATTCTAGATGTAATACCACTAGTCAGTTTAGGACTCGATGATTGAAATCGTCAGAATTAATTTCTGAAACTGTTATTATGGCTCTCGTTACTTTCTTCTCTCACTGGTTGCTTTGACAAGATCATATAGTTTGTAGTTTTTATCTGCCGACGAAAACCTACATTACCTGAAATTTATTAGCCCCGGTGCACACGTGCGTTTTTTGGACGCGCGGCGACGCTGCGGTGCCGCTGCGGTGACACAGCCAATCAATGCACACGTGCGTTTTATTAACGCGCGTTGACGCTGCGGTGCCGCTTCAGTGACGCTTCGGTGACGTATGTGTACGTTCGGTTCCCTAACCTCGTGTACAAAAAATTATAGTTTGAAACCAATGAGACGATATTGCCCTTTTCGCCTACCTCGTGAAAAAAAAATATATTTTAAAACCAATGTGACGAATTTTGGTACATTGATGTACTAATTTAAGACGTACCAGGGGAAAATGTTATACATCCTTTGCAGATTAACTAACAAATTCAGATTAGTTCTTTAATTACTTCCCAATGAGTCTTCAATCATTTCTGCCGCAACATTTCATATTTCTGGATAGTTCTTTACTCCCCCAATAAACAATTCCACGTCTATTTCTTCGAAATTGGATGCCATTTTCGGTAACGCTTTCGCGGTAAACGGTAGATGTGTGCACCGCTAAAGTAACTCAAGGTACTCAGAGACACAATTGCGTTTTTTTAATGCTGTGGTACCGCTGCATTGACGGGG
>JAHWFP010046521.1:0-11734 GCA_023313725.1 Lithobius niger | reverse complement strand
TTTCTTAAAATGATTAGTCAAAGCTGTCACTCGTATTTGATGCCATTTTTTAAGAAAACGACAAGAACATGATGTCTGCACTGCAGATTCCAGAAAGATTTGTCATACTACGTGTTGAACACAGACTTTTAATTAGGAATGGAATTCTGAGAAAAATTTGAGATAATAAGAATCACATATGGATTAATTTGCCTACAACCATTTCATCATAGTAATTTACATTATGATAGATGGTAAATAAATGTACAGTCATTGTTATAACTTGTGTAATCGCTGCACACACATTCTTAAATAAGTGAGGTTGAAGCAATTCTGAAAAGTGTCATTTTAATAAATGAGAGAAAATAATAAATGAAATTATATTATTTCAGATGACACGAAAAGAGTTAGGGATTACAGTGAAATTGCTGCCCATATTCGCTGTCCAGTTGATGTGTGCAATGAATTCATAGCGGTCAGTCGGCAACTTATCTCAATTACTGGTTAAATTTGTGTTTAATCTCTAATTTCCGTTGTTTAATTCATTTAGTATTTAATTGAAATTATTTACGTGAGTATATCCCGCTTGATATCATGGTGGAAGGTAGAGGAGCGGGGTATAATCGACCTAGTGTGGTATAATCACCCGATTATACACCGGGGTAAAATAGGGATTATTATACCACAGTACCCTTTTCGTGGTGCGCATGCGCAACTTACTGAGCTAAGCTTAAAACAGACGCCAACGGCTAGTTAATGACTGCGGGTTTTGACTCGCATATATACGAGCTAGAAAACTCTACGTATTCATTACGATTTTCGTATTTTAACATCACACTTTACAATTTTTTAGGCTAGTATATTATCATTTTTCTACGGCGATCTATTGGCATGAATAATTTAAATTTTTACCGTATTAGTCTTTTAGTTTTTCGATCCCATGGTAATTATTAGCAAACGATTAAAAACTAGTACAGGAACGCACACAGCGCCATCTCTTGGCGGATTTCAGCAATTCCCAGTTGATGCGGCGTCTTTAAAGGGAGAAAGTCGCCGTCGTAACATCGTCTGTAACTTCTCGTTGGAGACAAATAATTTTATGAACTGATAAACTGGTAAGCTAATAAAACGTAGCATTACGTTATAAACATTAATAATAACACAAAGAATGTTTAGTCCTTTTGTTATTATTTATTTTGAATTGGGATATACTCCAAGAAAACAGCCCTCTAGCTGTTTTACGGCTAAAAATGTTTTCGCACTCAGCCTGTAACCAGACTAAAATTAACTCATGGTAATTGATTTGAAATTATATAATTGCAAAATAATTAGATTCGTAGTTTTAATGTCAGGTTACAGGCTTCGTGCGAAAACAGTAGCCATATTATGCACAAAAGCTCTAGGGCTATTACTACTTAGAATACACCTCCATGATTTTCTGCCAGCACTTAATCAATAGGAAATCACTAAATGGCAGCTACCAGCCAGGCACACCTTGTTAAAGGCGCCTTTTCACCTTCTTAGATGCAGCACTACAGAATCTTTGAGCAATATTAAGAAAATATCGGTGAATTAAAAAAAAAAAAAGTTATTTGCAGCAGTGCTGCAATTTTCACAACTAAAACATGATCACGTGACCCACATTAGCCTGCTGGATGATGGAGAACCTGGAACGTGGATGCTGTGTCTAGAATACGGGCAATGCTATCGAAATGGTGAACTGGCACCTTTAATATAGATAAAATGGGAAAACGGCATTTTTCCAGATGAAACTATCAGCTTTGTCTTTCCACATTACTTTTATAATGTAATCGTATGGTTTGCTGGTATCCACCACATAATGTAAGTATGACAGAACTACATTTAGTGGGGCTAAACCAATTTCTAGACAGTTATGACATACCCAATAGTCACGTGAAGGAAGTATGAGACTACTTCCCAGCAATGAACAATTAACCTTTGGTTACCACGGTGGGAAAACTAACAGACAGAATCAGCTTTCCACCCAAGTGTGTTAGGGCTCGTTTACGCAACGACAAATTTCTCGCTTACAAGCTTTCACTTGGTTATAACTAAATTTGTTGGCTGCTTCTCGCCTTTACCGAAGAATGTGGATTTCAAGTTGTCTATATGTAGCAACCATGGCTACAACACGGATGCAAATCTCCTCCTCGTGCCTTGCGACATGACAGTGTCGATTTATGACAACTAGAAAACACTTTTTACTGCTGTACAAGATGACGGACAAATTTCTGAATGTGGGTTATTGATGATTTGCCTTTGATTCGACAATCCCTTGCTGGACGCCTTGTCGGATTTTGAATTCTCGCTGTGAGTAGCTATTTATTCTGCCGTCGTTTGATCACTGCTGGAAGCTGTTTTTTCAGCGAGAAAAGCTAATTTTGGAAATAGCGTGAAATGGCAACAATGTTGCACCAATGTTTAAAATGACTGTTGCACTTTGCTCTTTATCAGTGTTGTTATTTATAATACATGTAATTTGTGCTTATTACCACATTCATTTAACAGAAACGGGAAATTAATCGTAAATATATAACGGTTGCCTAACAAATAGCGTTCGGTGAGCAAGAAGGACTCATTGCATAAATGCGCGTTAGGCCTAATTGCTGATAATGTTCGCAGCTTGGCAGTTGAAACACCTGCAGTATGTAAGGTTCTAAATGCAGTAGTTAAATTAAACGTAAACAGTTGCGAATAAATTAATAATACTTATTGTAAAATTTTATTATGTTATTGATCATATTCTATTTTAAATCTAAGAAATAATATTTTAAGTAAAAATAAAACACATACGTACTTTGGTCGAAGTGCTACGACTGGAATTAATGTTCGGTCTACAACAGTTGCCAGCTTTCACGGTTAGGTGAGTTACGACAGTTTTCAAAAGTTTGTGATGGATTGTTGGGGAAGCAAACTAACTTAGGAGACGGTATATTCTCGTATCAAATGCCGCGTAAGTGTATCCATTTGAGTATCCGTTAATCTACTCAACCCGTCGTTACATCCTGAACCTCATAAGCGCATATCGGGCAAACACTAGGTATTTTTTTCAGTTTCAGAATGTTTCACTCTGAATTGATTACATTTATCGAGAAATCAAGTCACGCCTTCTTGACATAACTAGTAAAAAAATATCTTTTACAAAGGAAAGGTCCACTGTGGCTCAACTAGCTAGTTGACTGATGTTTCTATAAATATTTTAAAAGTAATGGACAATTTACATCAATTATGAATATAGGAATTTGTAATAGTTTGAAGTCAATCATATTCATCCAGTCCAAGACATTTCCTAATGTGTTCCGACTTTTACATCTATAATTAGGCCAAGACATTTATGCCACTTTATTGCAACTCTGCTAACACAGGACTTAAATCCAACATGGGTGTTCATAATTAGGCCAATGTATTTACGTACAGAATTTTAATGCTGTGTGTATAATTTACTGATCATTCTATCTCTTTGTATTGTGGATTTAGGTTACTTTTCAGTCTTCAAAAGTCCTAACAGATGCCAGAAGTGGTATACTGCTGTGGTATAGAATGATGCTTCGTGTATTAGTGCAGGTGACAGAGGTACGGTTTCCCATATTGAATTAAAGCATATTATGTGAGTTATACTTTTCGTAGTGCTACTGAAACACTTCTTGTAATGCAGTTAAACTAAATTTAATTACCAGTAATTATCTTTCTGCAGCATCATCACTGGAAGTCGCAGTAGAAAACTCATAAATAAGCTGCCAGATTCTGATCGAAATGCCCCATGGTGGGTTACATGAAGCATAATACGAAAAAAGCAAACGTAATAAAATTAAATTCAAGGCAAATGTGTGTCATTGACAGAAACACGCAACCAGTAATAATACACGAACTCTTAATGCAAAGAGTACACGCTAAAAATCCTCACAAAGTTAGCCCTGAAAAGTTGTAAAAATGCTCAATTTAACTGAATGATTGTAAAGATGACACTAAACAATTAAAAGACCAATTAACATGGCCTACCAACGGTCCATTCTAAACTCTAATTGTACCATGACAGTATTTAAATCGTATCCAATACAATTAAAATTAAAATAACCTTCTTATAATCACTTTACTGTACCACTTCATTCTTTAAACCACAGCCTTTACAATGAACATAAAAATATCCTTCCTAAATGTAGTGTTTGACTGTACATTCTTTAATTCGTAGCTAGTCCATCGAAAATAAAAATAAACCTCTTTTAGACTTAGTGATTGATGGTACCATGTAGTTCTATACATCGTAGTGAACACAATGAAAATTAAAAAACCTTCTTAGACCTAGCGTTTGATTGTGTTACATCGTTCTTTATATCGTTGCTAGTACAATGACATAAAAATAACCTTATTTTATGTAGTGTTTGAATGTGCCACACCATTCTTTAAATCGTCGAAACTCCAATGAGAATAAAAAAAACCCTATTAGACTTAGCATTTGTCTGTACCATGTAGTTCATTAAATTGTAACGAGTACAATGAAAATAAATAACCTTCTTAGATCTAGTGTTTGACTGTGCCACGCCATTTTTTAAATTATAGAAAATATGTAAAAGTAACCTTATTAGAGCTAGTGTTAGAATGTATCACTTCTATTTTCAGAACAATAGAACAATGGGAATAAAAATAACCCTCTTAGATATTGCATTTAACTGTACTATGTCATTCTTTAAAACGTAGCCATTACAGCAAAATATGACAATAACCTTCTTAGATCTAGAGTTTGAGGGCACCACTTCATTTTGTAAATCGTATCAAATTACAATGAAAATTTAAAAAAAAAATCTTAAATGTAGCGTTTGGCTGACTACATCATTCTTTAAATGATAGGCAGTACAATAAAAATAAAAATAACCTTCCTAGATATAACATTTGACTGTACCACGTCATTCTTTAAATCGTAGCCAGCACAATGAGAATAAGACCCGTCTCAGTCTAAATCGTACCCAGTACACTTAAAATAATAACCTTTTACGATCTAGCATTTGACTGTACGTCATTCTGTAAATCTTATCCATTACAATGAAAATAAAAATCTTCTTAGATCTATGATTTGACATGACCACGTCATTGTTTAACTTGTATCCAGTTCAATGAAAGTAAAAATAACCTTCTAACATCTAGGATTTGACTGTACCGTTTCATTCCTTAGATCGTACCCAGTACAACGAAAATAAAAATATCCTTCGTAGACCAAGCGGTTGTCTGTTTCATGTGAATTTATCAAACTTTTACAGCGTAATGAAACTAAAAATAACCTTCTCTTAGCTAACATTCGACTCTACCACAGCATTCTTTAAATCATAGCCAGCGCAATGAAAATAAAAATAGCCTTCTTAGCTCTAGCATTTGACTGTACCACGTCATTTTTTAAATCGTAGGCCGCACAATTAAAATAAAAGTAACCTTCTTAGATATGGGTCCCGGAAAAAAGGCCGACACCTACAAGGCCGCCACCCAAAAGGCCGGCATATAAAAGGTATACAACCAAAAGGACGACAGGTCTAAGAAAAGGCCGACTACAAGGTGACCGACAGGTATAAAAGGCTGATAGAGGAGAAAAGGTCTAAGAAAAGGCCAACATACAAGATGACCGACAGGTATAAGAGAGTGACAGGTACAAAACGCCAACTTCCCAAAAGGCGGATAGCTACAACAGTCATACATTCTAATACCTTATAAAACTTCATTAAGGTAGTTGTCCCGCTAGTGGAAAGCCAAACTACCACACTAACCCGTTTATTGTAGCATTTGTTTCTGTTGGTGCCTAGACTTTTCCGTCAACAATACATGTCGGTCTTACCCTACGCAATCTGGCTACCTGCCTTTTTCATTGCAAACAGATAAGAATGAACATGGCCGTTCTGTTCTGCAAAGAATACACATATTCCCCTGTTTCACTGTAGCCATAAAAAGAGTGAACGTGCGCGCCCTATTGTTTTAATTGGCTGTCACAATACTAGGTTTCCTCATCTGTCGACCCTCGCCTGAAAGGGAAATATAAATGAAACATTACGAACATCCCAAAAGGCCGACTGGTACAAAAGACAGACAAAAAAACTAGGTAACACCTATAACAAAATTAGGAAACTTGTAAGTTTCGTCTTGAAATCTTAAACCCTGAATCCTTGATAACTTAAAAAAACCTAAAAAAAAAAGGGTAAAATGCGATGACTTGTAAGAAATCCTCAGTTGAGCCATTTGGTTTATCACGTACTATGGTGTCGATCTGCTTTCTAAGATCAACTTTCTTTATTTTCGCAGGTGACGATACCATAGCCACCACCTAGTTTTGTTTTCTCCTCCTTCCCCCCATCCCTCCCCAGAATTCATAACGAGTGCGATTGTAAGTTTGAAGATTTTAAAAGCATACTTTAGGCTAGATTAACGAAGTTTTGTAAGGTATTAGGGTGTCTGCGTTTTTTTTACCTGTCGGCCTTCTGTGCTTATCGGCCTTGAGGTGTGTTGGCCTTTTTGTACTTGTTGGCCTGTCGGCTGTATGCCTTTCATCTGCCGGCCTTACGGGTGTCGGCCTTTTGACACAAACCCCTTCTATATAAAGTTTGAGTGTACTATTTCATTCTTAAATCACAGCCAGTACAATGAAAGTAAAAGTAACCTTCTTAAATCTATAAACCAAAAGATTTACTGACAAGCTATGCGTGCATAAAAGTCCGGACTTTTTTTAAATTCATCGTAAGATAGAAGCTTTTCAGTAATACATAAATCTTCGAGTTAGGCAGTTTGATGCTGGGAATTCTGTTCAACACTCCTCGTTACTAGTTGATCAGTTTATATGCATCTGCTATCACTGATAATGCCGAAGCCAGATTTAGTAATAGTTGAAATTTGCAGAACATCAGTACATTCTTTGGGTACTAATCGCAGTTTTATGCCTTTAACGCATTACTTCCTAGAATCACCTCATGAACTGTCATAGCATGATCTTACTTTCTTGAAATTAGTTTTTGAAGACTACATCCTATCACTAAAACGAAGGCGTTTGCAAAAGAAACATTGAATTGTTTAAAATATAGTATTATTACTGTCTTCCTTGTTTTATTTCACTAATATCAGTCCAGCAGTTTTACTTCAAAAGTTTTAGAAATGACACGATTGCTATATCAGTTCAATGCCTTAGAAACCATTATTTTACTTCCTAGAATTTACTATAGTCCTTCACGTAGTACACATAGCCACAACAGAGTTGCAGTCTGACTAGCAAAGAATTATAACACAAATAAAACGGCAGAGCAGTGTTTCAAAATGATAATGATTGATTATTAATTTATTTCAACAATGTAAGTGGTGGAAATTGAAACTGAACGCATCATTACAAGTAAGCATTCAAGCAGTTATTTGTCCTGGTACATTAACAACAAGTAACAATGCTTCAATGCCTGCATGGTAGTGATGCGTTCAAATTTCAATTTGTTGTACTGTACTGTACGAGTGTGTTTATCGATTGAAATAAATACTGTTTTTTTTCTACCTTTCTAATAAATGTTGTCGCTGCTCCTAAGATTCAACTGTAGTTTCCATTCAGATTTAACTGGATTAGAAACTAGAGTTTACTGCCAGATTTATTTGTTAATTGGTTTATAAATTAAAGTTTTATTTTAGATTTATTTGGTTTAAAATCTATAGAAGTAGACCAAATTATTGTCGACTTCATTTGTCACTCATTAGGCTTATTTTTTTTAATGAGGTCAACTCAAGGACCATACCAGTGCTCCTCCCGCCAAGTTCAATAATTTTCACATTTCATTGTAACTTCATTGTAAGAAAGTCATTGTTTAATTCCTGCATTGTTGTTTCATGGCCACTAGCTTGTGGTACTTTTAACAAAAACCAGAGCTGAGCGTATTTCACGATGGTGAGGATAAATACCTATGCCGCAAAACAGCTTGAATATTGTTGAAAATGGGCAGTCTTTGTGCCCTGACAAGCAATGGTTTTATTTCAATCAAGTGCGTAAATTGTATCAATGTCATAAAAATGGGTGAATATCGTTGATTTAAGCTGACTACTATATACTGACTACTGGCTACTGACTACTAGTTCCGCTCATATAAAATAAATTATGCAATAGAACCGAATGAAATTTGGTATTCAACAGTCTTAACACCAATACGTGCCTTTTATGGTTTGTCGTTTAGAGAGGAAGTAACTAAAAAGATTGCAATAATTTGTAATGCTATTTTTCCGTATGTTGGAAAAACACCACTGGTGATCAAAATAAGCATTACTCGTTATTAGTAATGCAAATGGACTGCCAGAAAAAATCGGCAACACATCATTGTCCATAAAATGGACGTGCTACTTGTTCATAATAGGGCACATGGCTTCGGGCCACTAAGCTTTTAATCAATCCGCAGTCCGCACTACTTATTGTTGATGGTTGAATGCAAATCAGCAAACGCTTTAATTTATATGATTGAAGTACTCACTGCAGCTAAACAAAAGAAAAAGAAAATCTCCGTTTGTATTCAATATTTTTCGACCAAACTTGGACAGATAGTAGATAACTGGGCAGTGGCTAAAATAAGATGCCACGAAAATACTACAAAAGAAGTGATATCTAAACCAAAATCCATAAGGATGAAAGAACCTGCCAAGTTTCAGCCAACCAAAGTAGTGACACTACAGCCAGAATGGCTGCCACCAAGTTGCTACATTAGTTGTCAAGGTAATCCAACCGACTATTATATTACCTCACACGGTAAATCAAAAACTTTACCATTGCTACCAAATAGTAGGATTGGTGAGATTTTTTATTTAACCTTTGATCTAATACTCGGTGGCATTTAGCTTGGCAACTAATGTAGCAACTTGGTGGCAGCCATTTTGGCTTTGAAATCACTACTTTGAGTGACTGAAACTTGGTGGGTTCTTTCATCCTTTTGGGTTTTGTTTTAGATTCTACATTTACTGAAACTAAAATTACAGATACTACTAGACTAATGTGTGATACGAGAATATGAATTGTATGATGACAACCAGTATCTGTCTACCATTACGATTGGTCCGCTTGCTGTGTCAAAAGGACTCTCAGAGGATTTCAAGTGCATACTTGAGACTAGAAGGGGGAACACCCATGCGGGTGGAAAAACACCCTTAGGAACCGCTTCATGTTCCAACTCCATTCTTCTTTAAGTTCAAGGGCGGAATGGTCAGACAGTTACCACCTTGCTACCATCTTAATAGTTCAATCTGCTTAGACATCTGCTGCCTCGCCCTCATAGAAAGCGGATTCTGTTTAACAAGCAATGATATTAGGAAAAATTCTCTTTCTATCTGTGGCAGTTGTCTAACATTAGGATGATTATGGAAGTTTTGGTTCTCGTTAATAAGACTGGGTTGCCCGGAGAGGGTGATTACATGTATTTATTTATTTATTTATCGTTTAATCTTCGTTTGTCTTGGTTTGGTATTCATATTAGTCATCTTAGCAGTCTGTAATTGCTAGATATATTGCATGTTCTTGCATGAAATTTGGGACCTGTATGATGCTGCCATCACGAATGCCACTTTGGAGAAGTTGTTAGTTTTGCAAAGGTAAAAGTGAGCCATTGCTTTAGCATTTCACCAGACAGCCAATGTCAAAACTTGACATAGGTAAACGTTAGAAGACGGTGCACTTGTTGTTAAGTGTGGAATAAATTGTTAAATGTTGAACCCCGAGGCTTCCATGACTCCTCACAGCCATCTGGAAATTATCTGGGACTAAACAAGTAGAAAGGGGAAATCATTGCAGTCAGTACCATCCTATGCCCGCTAACACACGTCTATTCTTAGTTCTGATCTCAAGAGTAGTAATGCCCTTATGGTGATAGCCACTGCAGGTCTGCTGGGACTAAAAGTCGTCAAGGAAGTTAAGATAAAATGGAGAGCATCAGAGGGGACGTGCTAATTTTATATCTAAGTTAGCTGGAGATAACTATCTGCTAGCAGACGTCTATGTCAAAAGCATTGTGCCTTAGCTGGTAGATCTGGTTCCGGTACAGTCTTGTCCTGGATTTTGCCAGATGACCCTGGAGAGTCTTGAGGAAAATTGGAAATTTCCTGGAGAGTCTTAACATCCTGCTTTACCAACTAAGCATGGAATTGACTTCTCAATATCATAATTACTTGGCCAAGTGAAAAATCTTGTAATACTCACTTTACACTGAAGTAAATACTACAAGTAAACACCTGAGGAAGTGAACGAATCCAACAAAGAAGCACACATTCTTCATGTAGTGCTCAGGACCAACAGCAGCGATTCCATGAGTGCCCTGGAGTCCTTGGCGAATTACAATCCTCGGAACCCCTTGACACAACGTGTCCAAGCTTTGCTTTCCCGCTTGCCTGGCCAGCGGAAAACCGTGCTTTTCTGCTGGATCCCGGGCCATGTTGGGATTGGTGGAAATGAGCAAGCGGATTCTGCAGCAAGAGGGGCCCTTTCTGGCCCTCTCGGTAGGGATCTCAGGCTTGTTCCCTCGGACGCTTTTCCAACTCTGCGTCTGAGGTTACATGCTTTTTGGCAAGCCTCGTGGGATGGACAGGACGGCAATAAATTACGAGCTATTAAAGGCACTGTTGAGGAATGGCACTCGGCGTGTCGCCGCAGTCGCCGTGAGGAGGTGGTGTTGGCCCGTTTGCGCATTGGTCACACTCGACTTACTCACTGTTTCCTTTTGCGGGGGGTTGACCCTCCTGAATGTTATTGGTGTCGGCGGCCACTTACGGTCCGGCACTTCCTTGTCGATTGTTGCCATCTTGATGGTTTTTGTCGTCGTTTCCATCTTCCGCATGACATTGTGCGTCAATTGGGCGATAAGTCTGTCCTCCTGTCCGGTGTTTTTCAATTTTTGCAGGAGGTACAGATGTATGACAAGATTTAGATTAGGGGTTTGAATAATATCTCTGTAATGTGTGGTGCAGTGGCAACCCGGACCACTGCACTGTGACTGAGGTTGGCGCTAATGACCAAGCTGTCGACGCGCCATTAAGCCTCAATCCCCCCCCCCCCCCCAACAGCAGTGTAGATCGGGCTTCCTAACTGCCACTACTAAACATCGATGGAATCGGAACCTGAACACTGCAGGTGATGGGCTCAACAACACTTGATCTCTGCTTGTGATCGGTCACTGTATGGCCTTCCATAAAGTTGCGTAGCACTGAGGCAAACAGAGCGTTTGGCGTCAGAGATTTGGAGGCAACACAGACAAGCCAACGCCTTGCTAGTCAAAAACCCAAAAAAGCAGAAAATGACGTGGGAAGGCAGTGGCTGGAGGTTAGTAGGATGGAGAGTGGCATTCTGAGGGTAAAGCCGATCGACGGATGTGTTTGATGGCTTCCCATTAGCTGGATGTTCCCAAATTAGCGTTGCAGAACTGATACCATGACATTGAGTTTCATGATGCCTACACTGCTGGTTTTGGACTAATAGCTCTCTGAAGACGTACCACTAACACACGTAATGCTACTCTGGCTTGGCTGAGCTACATTATTTGTGAATAGCCCTACTCACAGGGTGGACGTAAAATTGTGGATGGGCTTAAAATGTGCAGTGGACTAGACACAGGCCTCAACAAATGTCATACTGCTCACACACCTGGGTAGAAGATTATTTCGATTTAACGTATTTTTCATAACACTCTCAATGCTACTGAAAGTGCCAGGGGAACTTTGACTCCCCTGCCCCTTGTGAGGCTTGTTCGTCTCTGCATTACGT
>JAHWFP010046513.1:0-37176 GCA_023313725.1 Lithobius niger | reverse complement strand
GAGTTGTTCAATTTCAAAACGATTTGTATGCCCTCGGAAAGTGGTTTCTGTCGCATGCTACTCACGCAAAATTTTCATGCGTTTCTCAAACGCCCACTTTAAAATCCACTGTTACCTCTCTCTCTGCATTTTAGGTACGGAATCAGTGGCTTACAACCCTTCCGGAAATTTCCCAAACAGTGTGGAAAGTTTTGAGTGCCCCGACAGCAGTCCATGCCACGAAAGCATTAATCCCGACCATACACTGAATTAATTAGGAAGACTAACTCAAAAATATGTTAACCACAAGTCACACAGTGTTGCCAGGTATCAACAATTAATTGAGTATGAAAAAACTGAGTCCCTAAGCATACAATGATTGTTGTGAAGGGTACCAGGGTGTTACGAGCAAAGCAAGCGTCAACCGCCGAGTGGTCAACGTCCTCGTCTTGGTTAATGCCGGTTTGGGTCAGACAACTGACCTAAATATCTAGTTTAAAAATTGGCAGAAACTAATTAATGTAATTAAGGGTTCAACCGTTTCGTGAAATACTAAAACGAATCCGAAAACCGTTCATGTAAGCTGCTGGTCGACGACTGTTGTTTGAAATGTTACAAATGCAGACGTAGTAATATTTTTAATATCCTGTTGTATTGTCAGTATGTTTTGTTTACATAATTCAGCAATTATCATTTAATATTTTTTTTTGTAACTTTGCATAATTTAGTTTAATTTAACAAGTAAACCGACATTCTCTGGTCATGGATTTGAAATATCCATAAAGCAGCTGTTAACAGTCTTGCTTTTATGAGTTGAATGCTCCTTATTCTCGTGTTATGCCTGTTCAGACTATCAGCTGTTCTCCCATCGACAACACCACAGGGCCATGTGCTGCCTACAAGCATAACAATTATGGACCATGCTATCAGCAGGTAAATGTGACATCCCGAAGCTAACAATTAACTTCGGAAAAATTCGTTTCAACTATGTTCCAAAAGGAATCTTTCGCTTTTTTCGAGGGGAAACTTGCCACCTAAAACTTCAAAAATGCGCCAAAACGACTACTGGTAAAAATATGAGAAAGGTGTCAAAAGACAGGAAATGAATCCGGATTTCGCGTAGGCGTATTTTCGTAGTTTTAGGTAAAATTTATCCCCTCGAAAAAAGCCAAAAATCCCTTTGGGTGGATTACTTTCCTGTCTCCCGACATCCTTCTCACAATTTTAGCCTTCCTACTTGCATAGGAGAAGACACACACGCACATATGTGTGTATAAACTGACCGTAAGTTTTAATGATTAAGATACACCAAGCATAAAATACGTATACATTTCCGGCTATAAAAAAACGCCTTCGTTATAAGGAATATGTCTTTAAACAATGATATACAAACGCATTGTTGTTCATTGGAGTTCGTGGTTGGAGTACCAATTTTCTGCGTAATCATTCATAGATTCATTCATTCATTCATTCGTGTTGTATCACGGTTGAAGTCTTGAAGGGTTCTGCAGAAATTCGGTAACTAAAACTTCGTTTTCAACATTGGTGGTTGAACAGTGCGTCTTCCACTAACATTTTTTTCCGATTTACGTTGTGGTTCTCTGTCCATGTAAACTTCCACCGTCCTGTTTCAAGAAGTCCAACTAGCTGGCCTTTTTAAACAGGAGATGCAATGGAATCATTGCAAACAGAATTAAGAAAGCCAGCCCGGAGCTTGAGAGCAGCATGGAATAACCAAGCGTAATTCCGAGACGTTTTCATTGTTGCTGTAGCCCAACAGTGTAGCATTGTAAAAGTAGCATCATTATTACGACAAAGCAGTAATATGATGTTCTATCAATAGTTGTTTGTGCATTGTTGTAGCTTGCTTTCAAACCTCTATAGAGCTAATTCGGTCGTAATTCGGTCGTTTTTTTGGCCACGAATTTCATTAATACAAACTCGTACAGTAAATATACGCACATTGATTCACAGTCCACTCAGATTGCCAATGCCAACAGGCACTTATAAAAAAACTAGCAAATAACACCAGGAACAATAATTTGCACCTGCATTATACCACTGACCAATAAGTATAACTGATTAATTTTTTTTTCTGTTTTAAAATTGACCCCATAAGAATATTTCCTGATTAGGGTACTATCATGTGATCGTCGTCATATAGAAAGTTATGGTGTGACCGGAATATCGTACGTGCACTGCTACTTTATCACAGCCAGGGCTACAAAGTTTTCGAAAAGCCAGGGCCTTCCTCACAGAAAGTTTTTGGTGTGCAAGAAAAATGTTTTGATACTTCATCCTGTTACTTACTAGTACTTATCCTGTTATCCACTATTACCATACTGCCATGGTACAAACAACATACATGAAATATTTAAATACACTTCAGCCCAAAAAAATAAATAAAATGCTGCGAGAAATTTTCGTATTCAACTTTAGTCCACAAAATGTGCACCCATTTTCTAATACATTACCAATTTTGACTACCGAAACATGTTCCTTCCTAAGCTGGTAGTATACACGTTTAACTCTTCGAACATGGACGGAGCAACAACCATCACATGAAACGAATCGTTAAAATCGAAGACATCAGTCACCTGACATTTTTGTAGGTACCAACATGGGAATTATACTGCTCATTATGCTAAACCAACTTAAGCCGCTTCTATGATTAAGCAACCAGTTTTTTTTATCAATTATATGCTGGATAGGAAAAATTATAATACATACTTTTAAATAGTCTGTTCCATTCAGGGGACATAAGTTTAGTTTATATTCTTTTGTGTTTTGGGCAGATATTCGAAGCTTGGACCTCCTCTTCTCTAAACAATAAAAACAAAACATTAAGAAACTGTTACATTTTATTAACAGTCACATTCTAATGGCTGCATAAAAACTTTCAATATCACAAATATTTAAAAGCATTTATCCAAACAACAAAAAATAGTTAAATTTTTAACGTTTTTGAAGAGAGTATTTAGTAAACCAGTGTTACAATGACGGAGAACACTTGGTTGCAGTCAGTCTTTACAGGACAGCCGGTGGGCAACATTACAGCTCAGGATGCTTTAACGTTGGATTAAAGGACCCTAATAGAGAAAAGGTTGCATAATTTAAAAAAATCCGCCTAACAAAATACACAACGGAAAATCAAGAGCTGCTAGATGCCTCAGCTTGAAATTGTGTGTAAATGGTCAAATTTAGAAATCAAATTGAGTTTCTCAGAATTAACACAAACCAACAAAATTTGTTATTGCGGGTCGTGTCATAACTCTTCCACTGCATAAAAAATTTTAACAACTCTAAACCCCTTAGCTTCACATAATTGTCATTTCTTGCCTTTCGTTGTTGCTGTGGCTCGTTAGTCTCATCTGCTGATCGAAATATTAAACCAATTCTAAATTTTTAGAAGTTTAGGTGTAGGTATTAACAAGGATAAGTTGTCATTGAAAGTTCTTTTAATCTGTTTGCAATGATTAATTATAAAGTCAACACGTTGCAATGGAATGAATAGTATTTGTTGAAACAATTCTATTTGCAGGCCAACAATTCAAACAAGGCGAGTCAACTCTTCAATACAAACACTATGATAGTGATTTTCATGCTACGTGCTATGGTTTACTTTCCAACATCATTCGTGCTTGGGATGATGGTATGTTCCGTGGAACAAAATAATTTTTCCCCATGCACGGCTTCCAATACTCTTGTTGAGCGAAATAGAATCATTGGTGACACTTTTCTAAAATAGAACGCTTTCAAATACAAAGTGTGTCGACTTACTACGAAATTAGAACCGGCTTTACATGTGTTGGTCATTAACTCTAGCCCTCTTTCATGGGAGCCATGGCTAAAAATATCAATCTATCAATCTAAGAACCACACCAAGATCCCCATGAACAAACTGGTCGAACCTATCCAAAACACTGTTTATAATTATACGACTTAAAGAGATGGTCGGTAATGACAAACAAAAAAACGTGAATTATTTGCACATTAAATATTTACCGTATTTTCTGGTTATCAATATTTTTAGCAATACTGTGCCGTCATGCAGTGCCACTGATTTGCAGTACAAAACGCTGAAACTCAGCACCCAGAAGCTATTGAAATACACAGTTCTCAATCAGACAGGGTGCCACGTACTAGCCAACTGAAATCATAAAATTTCAGCTATCCTTCCCAGCACAAATGTGTTGAACTGATTCCGACAATATCTTTCCAACAAAGAATTTGAACGACAAAGAAAAACATGACACAACTCCAACCAAACATATATCAGATTCTTTCTAAACTCTGCCTATTCAATCTGAACGTCTCAGAATGGGCGAAAAACACTACATTCCTCGACTGAATCTCGGTGCTACCCACCCTGTCACCCAGTCACATCGAAAAAAAACATTCTAACTTGGTCAGTGATTATCTTAAATGGTTGTCGGCTGTTTTAAACTTAATAATAAATATCCCACTTATGCGTCCTGCTGCATCACAGACGAAGCTCCGGTGGGGATAACGATTTGTTTGTATATATGGCTAAACCTTGTAAAATTATGGATTTCATAGATCATCATTCCAAGGCCAACCTGCCCATCTATGGACTGGAACGTTAAAAAAAAAACCACTACAAAATAGAGATGAGTCCCTTGATCCTCTACATCAAACAATTTTGTTCCAGAAAGCATCTCTAATAGCACTATCCCCAAAAAAAGGAAAAAAAGACCTCCATCATACTTGACACTAGAAAAAATTGAACGTCTCGTCAACACTGAAAATCAGATGCAACACTTCATCAGCTTAAACAAGAAAAAAGTGAGTTCCCGACTAGAAGCAATAAAAGATCAACTCACTTGAATGATTCAGACACAGAAAATTCGGAGAACTCCCATAATTTCGTTTAGTACTAATAAATATGCCTCCCCTTTTGTTCATAAAAAAAAAGTGATTTTAAAAATCGATCGTTCCCTGAAAATATTATTTGCACACTACAGAAATTGCGAACAATAAATTGCGAAGAATAAATACAAATAGTTGCGAATAACTGCGAACAAATCGTTCTTATTTCTGCACGTCAGACCTCATTTGCAGGTTCGAAACTCATCTTTCCTAAAATTTCAACGGTAATAGCAGTGATATCACGGGCTTTTCTCCTTACCTTAGTGACAGGAGTCATTGAACCCACTGGGAGATGCCATATATGTCAACAGAAACAGGGCCTACTGCGCACTGCCAGTTTTGCCACTGGTCCACAGTTCGACCACCTTAGTACAGCATGCTTGCAAAAGCCCGAAGGCAAGGACCCACTGCTCACCATTAGTCATGCCATAGTTCCAACAGCTCGACTGGCCTAGAACAGTGTACTTGCAGAATCCAGAAGGCGAGGACCCACTGCTCACCACTTACCCCTGTCACTAGCTTACCGGAATCCCAGGCTATGCTGTCCATGGACGTACCATACACCGCGACGGGGGTTATATGAATTTATCTGATTGAACAACGCCAGAGAAGATTGAGCAGAGCCATGTGCACAGCCGACTTAGAACCCACCACTCACCACTAGTATTACTGCAAGCGTAACTGCAAATCTCCCCCCCCCCCCGGAGGGAAGGAGGACTCACTTCTTATCACCAGTCACGCAATAAACGCTCGCTACATGTTCTGCATCGGCACCAACTTGCTCAAACAGTTATTGCATTAGCAAAATCTGGTGCCAAGAAACAACAGACTGGCCTATCACAGCGTACTTGCGAAACGAGGACCCACTGCTCACTATGAAGTCATCTGACTTTACTGCAGAAACTCACCAAATAGCATGATGATTACTGGACATGCCCGTCACACAGAAATTCCTTTGACAAAAGCTCACCTCCTGGGCGTTGGGGAACATGCTCCTGCCGCTGAATAATCCAAAAGAATTTGGGAATCATTCTAATCGTGGTCTTGCTTGGTAAACCAAAGTGATACTATTCCCACGGCACACAGGTCATGAACAATATAGTGTCGTGTTGACCCGTGGATCCCTACCACTGCTTGGTTGTTGGTCGACCCATGCAAGGATGGCCAAATTGAGCCGCTATTCCCTCCCACTACGTGGACAGACAAAGTCCCATTGCAGCCCAGCCCTGAGTACCATGAACAGCCAATGATAGAAAACCATTGGCCAAATCCAGTTAGTCTAGCTGGCTTTCATAAATGCTTTTGAACTTGACGGGTTGTCGGGATGTTTGAGACGACTTTTACTTCCTTTAAATGATCATCATTGGTTACCTTCCTGTCACACTGCAATGGTCCATGGGCTGCCTCAACCACCAGTCCAAAGACCTCACTGAGTCATTCAATCAGTAATAGCGATGGACGGTATACATAGGTCAGGTATGTAATCAACACGAGCTTACAGCTCATGCTTACTAAGAATTCCAAACCGCGCTTGCTCGTTCACGCTTACTCGTTCATAGGGGGGAGAATTCCAAACCACGATTGTATCACGAACGAGGTTCAGCAGATTTCCCTTTCCCTTCACACTAGTGATGGGCACACGCTGATTCATTCATTACAGCATGAGTGAGGCCACGGCCATCTAAGGCCATCACAGACCTGTTATTGCTCAATTTCCTGCTGCTGAGTGCCACTTGTTGCTCTAAGATGCCAACCAGGGCAACACCAGCACCACACTGAGGCCGGCACCGGCACCCAAAAGTTAGTCATTTATTTAGCAGACTATGGTCGCGTTCGCTGTCGGAGGTAACCATACAAGTTGCTCCACCAACTAATTCAGCCAGGATTGAGAAAGTAGCCTTGGAAAGCAATAATACTTTTTCGAATCACCAGTCATTACTTATTTTAACCCCGTTGTTCTTGCAAGTTCTGTTTAATTTCGAGGAAGTTTAGATTGATCATGGGTTATAAAGTTTGGATGGTAAATTAAGACCAGTTTCCAATAATGGCTACTATGTATGGCACAAACAAACTGAACAAACTGAAAAGACTGACACTGAACAGGGTGACAAAATATTTCGACGTTGAACTAGATTGGCAAACATTCAACTTCTATAGCTGAATAAGGAAACTGGAGCCAAACTGCAACTTGAGAAAAAGTCAGTAAGGTACGAAATTGTATTCAAAGCCACGAAAAGAAAGTATTTCCGGCTAAACAAGTTTCAAAATGAAGAAAAAGCCAGGTATTTAAAAAATAATATTTGAAAAAATGCCTAGTTCCCCGGTAAATCAGGTAAAATATCAAATGTAACGAGTATCGGAACAAATGAAAGATGGAACTGGATTCCTAGTTTGTACCAAACATGAGTTTACCTACATGACAAAAATTCAGCATCAATTATTGTGTACAGAGAAACCTAACAAAAATAACAGAACAAGTTTATTAGCATACAAGTTCTTGTGTTAAAATTTTAATAATTTTTCGAGCTGCAACAAAATCCTTATGAATATTAAATTAACGACTTTTGAAAGCCCTCTAAACAACTAATAGTGAAACCATCAATTTTTGGTGAAGTTATTAAAAAAAACACTATTTCCAACTTATAAAAAAATAAAGAATAGTTGAACAGCACAAATTTTTAGATCCATGTGCTCCTGGTAACCTAAGAATTATTTCAATGGTCAAGTGTGGGTGATATTTCGCCCTATTTCTTGCATCATGTTGAAAGTGGCGGAAAACTTTTTTGTGTAGTTAATTAAAAAACTGAAAACTCACTAGTGTTTATTCATGGCCACTTTGTCGAAGTTTACGTTACAAACCGAACCTAATTCAAAAAAAAATACATACTTGACAATGTTATTATTGTAACTTAAAATGATTACTAAAATTTCGACATCCTTACCTTCATCAAAATCTAAGCAATATCCTTCAGATAAACGAACATGTCTGGATTCATGCCCTGTTAATTCGGGGATAGTACAGATAAAATTCTGTAAAACGAAAATACAAAATAAAAAACACAGTTCGAATGTCTTCTAACCACGAATTGGTACTGTAGGTACAGACCGTGTGATAATTTTTGAGAAACAGACTTCCAAAAATGTAACATATCCAGTGGCATAATAATCTAACGTGTAAAAACACAGGATTCACAAGTACTGAGAAAATTTGATGCAGACCTATATGGCTATAGGGATTTACACGAGTTAAAAAGCTACATAATTGGTTGGCCTATAAAACACTGAAAGCATACGTCACGGATTATACGAGAAAAAAGCCAAGAGTACTAACATAAAATATCAAACGACGTTTCGAAAAAATAAATTTTTTGTCACCAGGTTCCTATAATAAAAATTACATGCCAAAGCCAAAGGTCACCTATTGTTAAGTGTTATACATTTAAGAGAAAAACGAGGTAAAATCCGCAATTTCCCCTCTCAGAAGAGGGAGAAAAAGTGACGAAAATCGAACACCACCCACTCCTTGGGAAGCCAAGTCATGAAGTTTTTAGTTTTAAAGTGGACCAACCCATGACAATGCAAGCATCCTAATTAGCATACAACCGCACTTACAACTTGGCTTCCCAATGAAGGGATGGGGCTCGATTTTCGCCACTCTTTCTGCCTCTTCTGAGAGGGGAAATTTCGGTTTTTTACTTCGCTTTTCTCTTAAATGTATACCACTTCACAGTAGGTGACTGTAATTTGTATTATAGGAACATGATGACAAAAAATGTATTTTTTTGAAACGTCGTTTGATATTTTATGTAGCGCTCTTGGCTTTTTTTCTCCTATAAATTATTTGGCCTAAGACGAAACACACTTTTGGTCCGGCATAATATCGGGTGTCAAAAAGCTGCGAGAGTGGTGGGGAACAAGAAACCACACTGGAACTAAGCTAACCTAACTTAGCTGTGTCTCAGTTAGAACTTACGTTGCTTTTTTAATGCTACATTTCCTCAAGCTTCGTAAAGTTCTTTTTCTTTTTCAAAAATGTAGCCCAATACACTACAATACCATTCTTCACTACTTTATGAAGTATATTTTCCATGCTGCCACGCAAAGCCTTTGATTAAGGTTTAGCTATACTCTCTTAATGACGGCTGGCAGGGGCGTATTGTTGTTTGTATTTTTCCAGTGACAGTTTCAGGGGTGACGACTTGCTGTTCACTATCCTCACAGTTTTTTATCTATACATTCAGGTGCCCCTGTGGAAATTATAAGCATTAATTTCTGATCTAATGCGGGAAAAATGGAAGAACATCAAGGAGATTTGAGAATTTTCTTGTGCACATAATTTAACTTAAACCACAAACTTCAAATAGATTTTTCAAATAGATTGCATGGCATTAATGGACAGACGGGACTCATTTCACCTAAACTGTCGGAAAACGTGAGACGTGTTAAAAACATAAACTCGAAGAAGTTTATGTCCACAAAGAAGCTCAAACCGAAAAGAAGGCTGAATTGGAAGCTCGAGGTACATTACATGAAAAAAAATCTTTTTAAAACTCCTTATAAGTTGCTACAACAAACATAAATGCCTTATAAATACTACGCTCCACCAAATTTCCATATTGCCAAAATCATCACGAACCTTTTATTGATCGTGATGAATTTGGTTACTGGTCCAGTTCAAAACATCTACTTGAGGTATTGGTACAATTGAAAATACCTAATAGAGGTATTTGTCCAAATGAACTTTTCTGCTGGACATATTGGTTCAGTTGAAAATATCTACTGTTCGTATTGGTCCAGTTAACCAGTCCACCAGTAGTACATTTCTTACTGGAGTTACCGGTCTAGTTGAAAATATATATTGACAGTACTGGTCCAGTTTAAAATATCACTGGTTGTATTGGTCCAGTTCACCAGTTCACCCGCAGGCAAAACATTTCTTACTGGTGCTACTGGCATAGTTCAAAAGATTCTACTGTTGGTTACTGGTCCAGTTCAAAATATCTACTAGAGGTATTGGTTCAGTAGAAGTTACCTACTCGTGTTACTGGTCCAGTAGAATACACATTCTTCTATTAGTTACTGGTCCAGTTGAAAATGTCTACTGGTCATATTGGTCCAGTTAACCAGTTCACCAGTAGACAAAACATTTCTTACTGGAGTTATTGGTCCAATTGAAATGATTCTACTGTTGGTTACTGGTCCAGTTGAAAAAACCTACTGGAGGTATTGGTCCAGTTGACAGTTTCTACTGGACTAACTGGTCCAAAAGAATTGTTTTGCCATTAAGATTTCAATAGGAAGTCCACACCCACGACCTCTCATAGCCTTTTTTTCCTTCATCGTATGACCACCTACGAATCCAAATTCTTTCAGCAACATTCCTCACTATGACTTTGCAGCCTGTGAAACGAACCACTGTCTACAGTGATATACGGAATTTTGGACCCATCATGAGAGGATAAGGCTATGTATTCCAGTCCAGTGGCCATCGCTTCTAACCAATAATAACGTAGGGCTAGCCAGCTTTAACATTGCCCATAGGTGCACTCCTTTTACAATCTGTCGGTGGTTTGGGCTCATAGGAGCGATTTCGTATTGTCTACTTCAGTTTGCGCAAGTGAGCAATCTTTTCTCTCTTTTTTGGTTAGTGTCAAACCAAAGTCGTATCAGAGCCCATGCTTTGCTTTCTTCGGATGCAGTTTCAAGTCGTCTCCGGGTGAAGACCATATTGTCTTCAGACGGAATTTTATGACGTCGGGAACAGTTTAGAAATCATGGCTTATGTCGAGCTTGTACTGGGAGCGCCTATGTCTTTTTCTATGCTTTTAAGTTTAGGAATTACAGTCAACAATTTTCACGATCATCAGCAATTTAAAAAATAATTGAAGTTTTTGGCTGTCTTTGGTGTATGTGTGTAGCTTTACAGCCATTGTGTTTTCACTAATATTTAAGGTAAGAATTTCAGTAAAATAAGAAACAAAAACGTCTTTCATCATAACAAGATTAGCAAGTGTAATTATACAGCTTCTTGCGTAAGTTTCCTGGTTTGATCCTTGGTTTTTCACCATTCTGTGGAAACTATCTGCAGGTGAGAGACAGAATTAGACTGAAACAACTGGTAGGTTTGGGAAACATCTTATTTATTAGACCTGAGCGTTACTTTAAACTTTGGTTTTGGCAGGGCCTAGGGCAACTATTTACAGAACTTAAGGGTTACATTAGGTTTGTAGGCTTGCATTTGGTTTTCAGGGTTACATTAGGGTTGACAGAAAAAGCATAGGCCTACTGAAGGCTTAGTGACAAAAATTACCCTAACCTGAGAGACCTGGTGGGGAGAGGATCAGCCCACTACTGGGCTGGAATCTAACTGATTTTATACAGTGTGCAATTTTCTTTTGTAACCAATTTGCAAGGCACCATGGGAAACCGTTGCCATGCATCAATACCCAAAAGACTTATACACTAACACATTTCAGACGTAGTCTTCATAATCAACATTGTGGTATTCATAAGCTAAAAGGAAGTGATAATTTGATGGCAACGCCATTGGCCCCAGAAACATTAACAATTTACAAGATTTGCAACGCTCTTTCACGTTTCCGCCCTGTCAGCATAATCAAGAATTGATAGAGAGGACTGAAAATGACAATATTTCATAAAGAGGGTGAAAAGGTTGTTGAAAAGAGGACTTCCCGGCTAGGAAACGGGAAGTCCGGGGTTCGAGTCGCGGTCGGGGCAGTTGTCTTTTCTCTCTTTCTGAGAAGAGTGTATTGTATATCCTCACAAGGCCAGTCTATAATGCAGACTGCTTGCTTCGCTTACCCTTTACCTTGTGATTTCTTCTTTATTTACGAAAATGTTGGTTAAATATTTTGACCAAAAATACTATTTTCCACGGCTACCCTTAAAATTCACCAATCAGACTCACCCACAGGACTGAACGTTGCAATATTTCAAGAGCTGAATTGTTATCGTGAGAATAATACTGTTAATTGGACAGAAAATAAATTATGCTACACTTCCACACGTAAAAATATCAAGAATCGACACGCAGAACTAAAAGTGGTAAAATTATTTTCATAACTGGAATGATTATTTTAAAATAGAATTATTTTTCCCGAAAATATCTCTTCCGCATTTCCACTCTGTTAAAATCATCAAGAATTGATTAGAAGAACTTGCAAGTGATTGTATTTCAAAAGTAGAATGATTATTTTGGTAAAAATAGAAATATTTGGCAGGAAATCGCATTCAATGTTTCCACCTTGCCAAAATCTTCAAGAATTGTACAAAGGTACTGACGTACGTAACTCGGCCACAATCACTTGCGGCTAAGATTCATACTTTCTCCTCAAATTAGCGTTACCAGGAGCAGAATAAAGGAAGTCACGTAGGAATTCATGCATTGTCCATGATAATGTTAACACGTGTTCCTTCTCTGCTTCTTGGTCGTGACCCCATGCGACCAGTCGCAACTATTTTCTGTGATAACCAACGTGTTAAATACGTTGTATACGCTTTTAGACTAATAAATTGGTGCCAAAATATCCTCATTAAAGCGATTAGTTCACGCACACGGCAACTAAATGCGGAACAGCGTTGAACGATCCTGAAGACGGACAGGAGAAGGTTCCTTCAACCCAAGGCCAACTGGAAATCACATGTCTAGCCTTCTGATTCAACACCTTGGTTGACGTGCATGCCAGAAAGTTAACCTCTTTTAGCATTGCTTTGGTAAAATAATTATCTGACAATGTTGGACCAGCTGGCCTATAGCCAGGAAACGATACCCCAGTTTTTTTTCCTGGATAACCATGTGGCAAGAGATGGAACATAGTTGCAGCATGGACAGCTTCTGGCCTTGCCATCAAAATTTCTAGCTAACTAGTATCATCTTACCAGGTGTGTGAAATTCTTCCCACAAGGTAACTTCATAAATTCCTACAAATGAAGAATAATACAAAGAGATTATTTTCATGTTGCTGTAATGTGAGAAAATGAGATAAACTGAAAACGGTGCGGTTTTAAATGATACAAAAAATAAAGGATAATATCAGCAGAAATAAACTGGATAACAAATTTCACAAACGAATTATGATGATTTATGCAGGCATTCTCAAAAGCATCAATGCCACGCCGTAAAGATTGAAAAAGAAAAAGAAACTCAGCTAAGGTTTAATTGAACCCAAGTCAAATAGTGAATGCCACACGAATAACCTTTCCTGTAAGGTTGCAGATGTCACTATGCTGCTGCTATGGTTAGTCCTCATTAAACCTTACTGCTCTATTCAAACTATTGCAATTGTGTTGAAAACTTCTGAATGATGGTATATGAGTTTTTAGTACAGGGAAGCTCAGCTTGGCCCCTAACACCAGTCCAACTTAAAGCAAGATAAAATAATTACATTAAAATATAGCACCCTGACCTTTTTAAAAATAGACTAAAGTTTTCTAATATCAATAAACTCTTTAAGCAGTAGACATACTTTCAGACAGTGTTTTTTTCAGTCTAAGAATTCCATACCCTTATGGCAAAGAAGTGACGTCGACAGTCTAGTCTAGATGTCTTAAGGACCAGTTCAAAGTGTAGCCATGAGTCCAAAGTACTATGTAAAATTAAAAAAAGCAAATCAACACCAATGCGACCACGAAAAATCTTGAAAACCAAGATAAGGACTGCATTTAATCGACGAAGTGCTAGGGAAACTAGTTTTAATATCTTTAAATGTTTACAACACTGCAAATTATGTATGCCAGGCATCATTTTAGTGAAGTGATGCTACAATGATTCTTTATCATCTTCTTAACCTTTCAGAACAAAGGGAGACCACACAGGTCTTGGACCACACGCAGTGGTCTCACCTTGACCTCGAATGACCCGATATTAGTGGGTATACTGCCGAAAGCACGCTGAAGTGCATTCCAGCGATTTGCATAAGATCCAATGTAAGCACATTAGGTAGTAGATTTAAGAACTTTTGCAAACCATGCCCCTAAAACTCGTGTAGAATTAGTAGCAGTATATATATTGTTACGCATAAATATTTTTGTAGAAATATTGTAAACTTCGACGTAAAGTCCCAAAGGGTTGTTCTGGCTAACTTTACGGAGAAGTTTCCCTGTATAAGACAGTAGTCTTGTACGATCGCTTAATTCATTAGCAGCTATAAATCTAGGCTGGAAACACAAGATCAGGCGTGCACAAGTAATTCAGTCAAGTCAAGGACTTTCTGTTAAAGTCGAAAGGATTTATCATCGGGCAACTATTTAGTAATTCCCTCCCCTTTAGTTCCGAGAGCACTTCCTAATTAAAGACTGCCTTCTTATTGAAGGATCGTTAACCGAACTGGCTAAGTCCACATCACTTGTCAAATGACCAAGTCCAAATCATTATTATTCTAAGTCCATAGAGTGGAAGGGTTGGTTACTTAACTTTAGTTGTAGTGAAGCTGGAGGAACGTCGGGGGTCAGACTGGCATAGCCGCAGGCGGATTTTGAGCTCTCAGTAAAATCACAGAGTGAAGAAACAGGGCTTCAGCCCCTTCTTTTATACTCAGAGGTGGTCCCTGGATGAGGAAGTTAGCGCCACCAATTGAGGGCTCAAATGACCTGATTGGTCAGGCTGACCACTGACTCTTACAGTGAATCTGGATAGCTAAGCTAGACAGTTGGCTACAACTTTGTAGATTGTTGTGATGCGAGTTTCCGAGTTGACCAAACTGTAGGAAAAATCTACTTTTTAGCTTCAAAAATGACACTTTCAGCAGTCAAATCTCTAATAATGCGTCAGCTTCCCCCGTGATGTAAGTGTCAACTATAGTTTTTTCAATAAACTTTCTAGAGAAGCCTTGTCTCCTGGTTCCTTCGCTTCTTCTGTCTTTCATTATTTTTCTGTTTAAAGTAGCTGCCAAGAATTATATCCTATGTTATTTTGAGACTCATACTTGTTTAGTACATTAGGGTAATGACCGTATTTAGACAGAAAAAACTTGTCAAAAGCTATCGTAGTATCACTGTTGGCACGATTTTGTAAACATACGAATTAGTGCACACGTTTACAAACTCGTGTGCTAACAGTGATACTACGATAGCTTTTGACAGCATTATGATGCAGCGTTATTTTAATTGACGGTGCTTATCATTCTTTGTATTTTGTAGTAATGAGCAATCTGTATTGCCAAGAAAGAGTTGGCAGGAGGCTACTTATTCTGTTTACGTCACTTTGACGAGACGTGGAAGTGGTGCCCAGTAAGTGGTGCCCAGTAAATTGTATTTTCTGACTCTGGCTATAGCTTAATTCATTAATCATACTGTTTGCATGTTTCCAACTTGTCTGCTACAACCGGAGGCGATTATCCACTTGTTGTAATGCTGGAGCATTCTGATGATCTGATGCCCATCGTCTGGAGAATTTTTATTCTCTGATGCCCACCTTTTCTGGCCTCTGGCTTCTGCTTAATTCATTAGTCATATTGTGTGCATGTTCCCAACTTTTCTGATCCAACCAGAGCCGATTATCCACTTGTCGTAATGTTGGAGCATTCTGATGCTGCGAAGCCCGTCTTATGGAAAATGTTTGGAGCATCTTTTGGAGCATTTTGATGCTCTGATGCCCATCTTTTCTGGCTTATGCTTAATTCATTAATCATACTGTTGGCACGTTCCCAGATTTTCTGATCAGACCAGAGCCGATTATCCACTTGTCGTAATGTTGGAGCATTCTGTAATTAGTAGTGGTTTATTCATTATGGGTGCTTAACGGCTTTTGCAGTTGTAGTGTCGGCTGAGTTGTTAACTTTTGAGTTTACAAACCAAATCTTCTAAGCAGTCTATGGCCGCTTTGTTGAGCGTTTGGACGTGTTCGTTATGATCGTGCTGCAAGCTTGAGCTAGTGTCGACCGCAACATCTTGACCGAGATGGGTGTGTGTTTGTGGCATCGGATGCATTGGAGACTCTGATACTGTGATTGTCATGACGTTAATGGCGTTGTTACTTTATTTACCATCTCTGCCTCAACATACCATGCCCGAAACAGAGACCATGGCGTTCATCACCATGTTTTATTTCCGTCCATGGTAGGTGGTTGCTGAAGTGACAAATTTCGGATCCACAATAACACAACTCAAATGGACGAAAAAAAAACGCACTAATGTAAGAAAATACATTCTTAGGCCCAGTGAATGATTGTCCCCACCTGTTGGAACCTAGGATTGGAACCATTGTTGTCTACTGTCTTCTACTATTCAAAAAACACACACTAGATTGCTTAAATAAATGTGACACTGGAAATGGAACACTCAAATTGGAATACTTGTGATAAAGTAATTCATTTTATAAAGATTTACAGTATTACAGTTGGACTAAGATACTGGGTAATTGACTTCTACTTTGCAGGAACATGGTTAGGATAGGGAAACGGATTAGACAGAAACCTAATCCTGCATTAATCATCTTTTACTGAGGTGTCACATTACAACTACGAGTGATAATTGCCTTTAAAAGCGCATTTTCACCTTCTCAACTCCTAAATACAATACCGTAGAATCTTCGAGAAATATAAAGAATATAGCGCAAATTTTCATAACTAAAATGAGATCATGTGACCCACATCAGACTATTGGATGACAGAGAATCTGGAACCAGTGCCTTAAAGTGTAAGTACAAATTTCTCGTCTCGTATTGGCTTAACGGGATAACACGCGCTTGGCATACATAATTTGTATCTAATATGTTGTATTGTTGGTTCCGTGCATTCCTGAGCTGTGAGTGTAACGGCTTGCATTAGCTTTCTTTTAGACGCAGCTAAACAAAAAAGAGTTTATATCGGTATATTGAAAATCAAAACCTACGCCATTCTGGGGCTCGGCCATCTTGGAGCTACCTGTGAGTGCCGCCATCTTGGATCGCGACGTCACTTTTAGTCTGGTCAAATGACCTATGAGGTTACTTCTGGTTCACGCAGTTACTCTAATACTCACTCATTCACTCACTTACAGACATGGCACATTTCAAACACAAACTATGTTCATTTTATGATATTACCCGAGAATAAAAACAACATCAAAAACTACGATAGCAGTTCTTATGTAAGCCTCAGCATAAACTACCATGTTAAACGTCAAACTTTGAACTCCTATAGTTTCGCCCAAAATTGACATACACCAACGAAATTCTGTATTTAGGGTCGTGTCATAACCATTTCACCGCATTACAAATTTTAATGACAACAATAATTGAACCATTCTGTGTCCACAGCATGGCCATTTCTTGTTGCTGTTGGGACTCTTTGCCCTCACCTGGAGATCGAACCACTGAACCGATTTTCAAGTTCTGTAGCTTAAAACGTAGGTATGGACAAGGCTAGGGCCGTTCGCAGACTATTTTAATACAACTACAATATTCTTGACACGGAAAGCCAAATGGGCTAGAAATTTTCCTCTCACCTAGAGATCGAACCAAAGAACCGATTTTCAATTTATATAGCTTAAAATTTAGGTATTAACACCTACCAGGGCCTTTTGAACACGATTTTGATGTGACTACAGTATTCTCGTCGGCAGAGCAATAATTATTGTAGTGTACTGGGCAGAAGCCATTAAGTGGAGTAACAAATTTCAGCAAATCGAGCTAAATACATGAAATTTGGTACACAAGTCTTTCTTAACATTAAAAATAGAACTAGCCATGGACCGCCATGAAATACCCCCAAGTACCATCAGTGCCTGCCCCCCCCCCGTGCCCCCTTACAGGGGCTGGGCAACAAATTTTTATAGATCAAGTTAAAACATGAAATTTGGGCTATAAGTTATTCTTAGCAGCATAAATCAGCCATGGAACCCCCATGAAATACACCCAAAGAGGCCCCAGCGACCCCCTGTGTGCCCTCACGGAGGTTTGACCCACAAATTTTTGCAAATCGTGCTAAAAGCTTGAAAATCGGTACAGAAGTCATTCTTACCAGTAGAAGTCGAACAAGCCATGGAATCCCCATGAAATGCCCCCAAAGCGACCCTAGCGCTCTCCTGTGCCCCCCTCATTGAGGTTTGACCAACAAATTCTTCCAGATCGAGCTAAAAGCATGAAACTTGGTTCACAAGTTATTCTTAGCATTACAAATCAAACCAAGCATGGAACCCCCACGAAATGTCCCAAGGGGACCACTAGCGCTCCCCTGTGCCCCCTCTCTGATGCTTGACCAACAAATTATTGCAGTTCTGGCTAATTGCTTGAATTGTGGTACACAAGTCAGTCATAGTAGTACAAATTAAACTATCTGTAGAACCCCCCGAGATAATTTACAAGGCACCACAACGCTCCCCCTCGCCCTGTGCTCCCTCCTTGAGGCCTGGCCAACAAATTCTTGCAGATAGTGCTAAATGAATGAAATTTGGTACACAAGTCATTGTTCGCAATTGAAATCAAACCAGCTATGGGACTTTTGCGAAATCCCGCAAGGCCCCTCAGTGCTGCCCCCCATTCCCACTCCATGGGGTTGATACCCGAAACATTCTCCTTGATCGTACGGAAAGCATGCATTTTGGTACACCAATCATTTCTAGTAGTAGAAATTGAACCAGCTATCCATCCCCGTGAAATACCACCAAAGCCGCCACATCACCACCCACCTCCTGTGAACCCCATGAAGCGTTAATGACCAACAAATTCTTGCTGAATGTACTAACGCATGTATTGTAGCAGTGGAAATCGAACTACAATATGGAACCCCATGAGATACATCCACCCCCAGTGCTTCCCTGTGACCTCTCCATGAGGTTGATGATCAATAAATTCTTATTCGATTTGTACTGCTAAGAATGACTTGTGTACCAATTCACGTTTTGGCACGATCAGCAAGAATTTGTTGGTCATTGATGCTTCAGTGCACAGGAGGGGGCGGGGGATGCTGGGGGAGGCTTTGGCGGTATTTCTTGGGGATCCATGGCTGGTTCAATTTCTACTATTAGGAATGATTGGCGTTCCAAAATTCATAGTACAAAAATTCAAAGCAGTACAGGTGAGTGTAGTAGGGGGACAGGAAAGGTCCTTAGGGGGCCTCTCGAGAGATTCCATTGCTAACTCGATTTATTAGCTTAGCTAGAAGAATTGACTTGTGTACCAAAGTTCATGGATTTTAGCTCGACGTTCGTAATTAATCCAAATTCTGGCCGTAACAGCTGTGTTACACATGAAAATCGAACCAATGAACCGATGCTCAAGTTTTACAGTTTAAAACATAGGTATAAAGAAAGCCTATGGCCTTTTGAACGCTATTTTAATGTGACTACAATTATTGTTCTTGTTCTTCTTGGTAAAATTTTGCTCCCACCTAGATATCGAACCAAAAAAACGATTTTCAATTTTTATAGTTCTTAAAATTTAGTATTAAAAGGGCTGTCTTATAACATTTATTTTAAGGTGATTACAGTATTCTCGTCTGTGTAATTCTGGCTGAAACAAGAAAAAAATAATGGATATTAGTATTTAAAAACGCTTAAGCGTATAAAATATGGATGTAAGCCTTAAAAAACTTAAGCCCTAAAGGAGCAGATATTAGAAAAAGACATGTAAGCCATCAGAGTCGCACTAATACGTGTAAAAGAAGCTCCAGCTTGTTTTTTGGGTCGCTGGAGATTCTTTAACTCGTATTAGTGCGACGCTGATGGCTTACATGTCTTTTTCTAATTATCTGTTCCTTTAGGGTTTTAAGTTTTTTAAGGCTTACGTCCGTGTTTTATACGCTTAAGCGTTTTTTAATACTAATTCTTTCTCTGCAGTTCGACAAACAAACGCCCTCAATAAGACACAAACTTGATTTTTGACATTTTACAAATGCACAGACACTTAGCCACTAAAAAGAAACTGAATCAAAACGTAAACCTACTAACACAGAAACAAATACACAAAAAAAAAAGAAAAACGCGTAATTACACCACAAATTAATCACACCCACAGTCTCGCAGACAAGGCCCAATTAAAATACAAATTACATTTCCTTCCTGATATTACCTAACAGTAAAAAAAAACCCTTCTTCCCTGCAATAGGAGTTAAAATAATAATACCTTTCGTTCGAGTGAATTCTAATCCGTTTTATTTGTGTGCCGTACGGTCCCTAATGGTTTTTTTTCTAAACAGTCAAGCCGTTTTAAGTTCAGTTAGTTCTTTAATAAGTGGGTAATTAGGATTTTTATCCTGTTTACGTATGCGATAGTGGTTTGTGTGGCTCAAAGTTGGTTTGACCCCCGGAATTCCTTTTTTGCACATGAGTGCTTGCCACAAGCTTGGAGCAAGTGATAAATTCACATATTATACCAAATTTTTAGTTTATTAGTGTGAAAAGTAACTATTACACTATAAATTAAAAAAAAACCGAAATAGTTTGACGCTTCAGGTAGGGTGTAACAGATCCGAAATCAAAACAGCAAAAGAACACAAATTAACTTTCCTGTAAGGTTTCAGATACTGCAAAGTTGCTGTTCTGTTTAGTCCACGTGAAACCTTACTGCTGTATTCAAACCATTATACACGTAAATACAATAAAGCCACCCATAGTCAAAATTTAAAAGCTTTTAATGCCCAAACAAAGGGAGAATAATGTAAGGCTGCACACATTTTTCAAGATTTTCAAGCACTTTTCCAGGCAAGAAATGTCATTATTACTTTCTAGATTTCCAGGTTTGCAAGGACTCATACGAACCCTTAATTACCTATAGAGCTGTGCTAAGCACACTAAGACGGTTAGTAGCTGATGTATCGTCTCCAAAAGTAAAAATGTTAAAACTTTTAATACAGTACTAAGGTTTCACGTGGACTGAACAGTACATTAACACTGCAATATCTGAAACCTTACAGGAAAGTTTATTTGTGTTTCTTTGCTGTTTTGACTACAGATCAGTTAAACCTTACCTTAGGCATCAAACGAGATCGTTTTTGTTTTTTAATACATTAATACATTGAAGTACTGTATAACAAAATGAACACAAATATGTTAATGGTTAAAATACGTCCATAAATAATTGTTAATTACTTATTTGGTACTATTCAGTTTTGTGTGATAATCAACAAAAAGACACCTCCTACATAAGGTGTTTAGCAATTTGTTTTTTTAGGACGTTTCAAATGATTTTAAGTCCTCATCGCAAGTGAAGTACAAAGAGTTGGGGTATTCAGGCATACTCCCCTTTAACGTACTGAATTCCCGCCAATAACAACTCCTTCTGAGGTTAGGGGGTTATGAGCTCTATTCGCCACTGTCTACTCTAAGAAAATGTAAGAGCTCAAAGCTATACAGCAAATCTTTCTTTAAGACGCCCGAGTACAACAATGTAGACAAGTCTTCGGCCGAAGCAACATAACAACTGATGTGCATTGGTAATGTGGCAATACTATCCCGTACAGTCTTAAGTACTTCATTCTTAACTGCTGTTGTACATTTAGTACTACTTTGTTCATGCTTCTTACTCGGTCGGTTAAACAAACAGCATCCTTTTATTGTAAAACCGATTTGCCGCCTCTTGAGGACTTGTAATTGACGCGATTACTCAAAACCCCTCTACTGCAAACTCCTGCACCTGTATCCTTCCTCTCTCCTTTTTTCCCGAAAAAAAAACATGTGAAGACGCCATTACTGCCGCCATGTTTTGTGCCGATTGTAGGCCTAAAGATGAACGTTGATTACAAAGCAACACCCAGTCACTACTTCGTGGTTACGTTGTAACCTCGAATAACCTAATCCAAGGTTTGCACCGATGTATTATGGGGTTTTTTACCCACATTATAGTTGGTAGACCAACGTTGACCGACCTGCTTAAAGGGAAGAAGTAAGTGACAGGATGAAGGAGGCAGTGCAAGTAGAGAGTGAGTACGGCCGACTCGTTTATATTTGGTGCCAATAAAACGTCGACCATCCCCACAGTACATTGCTTGAGTGACTGTCCACCGTTTCACTCCTCGTGGCCAATTCCCACGGTGCCTCCACAATTTATATCTTAGGACAGTGTACTTCAGATGTAGTGAAGCCGTGACACCGTACCAAGCTCTTCTGTGAGGAAAATGGCGACGTTTCTCACCATGTTGGAGCGTATGCACGTCAGACCGTACATAGCTCCTAACAGAAGTGCCATCCGTGATTTATCTTTTAGACGGGAAGTCTTAGTTAACAAATAAGCTATGCAAGTTTCAATGACTTGCTTTTTAAAGTTTGATTACATTCTTGGTATGTATAATAAGAAAACAAAATAGACGTTTTAAAAATCGGTATTACGATTGCTATCTAAATTAAGACTCGCTAGTTATCAGTAACTATTTTTTTAACCAGCTTGCAATATGAAAAAGGACACTTTATCATACCTCCTTCACACCATCTGCCATCTTAAGTAATACTAAACCCTGCAAAAAGAAAGAATGAAGACCAAAAATGCAAATGAGACCTACAAATAAATAAGTATTTCTTGCTGTATCATAAAGCATAGATGTAATATAAGCTATTTCGACCATAGCTAATGTTAAACCAAGAATTTCATACATTTTTATGTCAATAATTATTTCATCATTCAGCTCAAAATTTCTTGCAAATTCTTTGATAACCAACCTCAATACCCAATGTGACATAACATAGCATCCAATGGAGACGAATAATGTCCAAAAGGTTAGTCCAAAAAGGTCACGGAAAATTGTGAAGAGTACTTGACTGATTTAGGGCTAATTTTAACTAGTTACTGACAATGGGCTACAATGGACGAACCATGAGGTCAAGCATCATTTTAAATTAAATGGTGTTTGTCATCTTAAGGGACCAGCGTACACCACGTGGTGCAACGGGCAAGAAGAGATTTTTGTACGTAGTTTTAAGGGAGCCTATAAAGATGAATGGGCGTAGGGTAGTTCTGTTAAGCACGATGTTAATAATTACTTAATATCTGCCAGAAACACCTCAAGTTCTACAGCGTTTCAAACGACTAGTGAACTTTTCTTGTGATTTAATTTCTATGGCTTTATCGTCTGGTGTATTGTTTTGGTTATGGGTAGATGGATGATTTTGAATCGATTTGTCGCCCCGTTAGTCATACTTTGTATTGCTTATTTACATACTTATTATTACAAATTTTTTTCTTTTATGTCATTCATTACACATACCGAGAATTAATTGATCAACCATGATTTAAACAAATGCTAAAGGATTCGCGTTACACAGCCACAATGACCGCCTACTTTAGAACTTTCCTTTATTATTAATGGGTTGACAGCTGGTGGTTTATGTTTATTTGCCTTTGTGTAAATAAATAAAACATGGGACGAGAAAACATGAAAGTAGCGCGATTCATCGAGTGTTCCTTCAGGCTGCAAGTAGTAAAAATCATTTTGGGAATTAAAAAAGGGAAAATGAACAAAGTATCAATTTTTTTACGTATTCTAGTTAGATAATGTTCAACTCATACCTTCAAAGGGTAAGTCTTTGTGCATGACTTCGTAATATGAATCTGCAAATAAAATGTTGGAATAAATGTAGGTTGCCAGCCAAACTGATTATTAATTCGGCTCCATTCGACTGTAAGTTATAAAATATTTTTCAAAAAATATATTCAAGCTCTGAACTTGAATAAATTCGTAGGACTGAAGTTACTGAATATTACATAGCGTTCATAACATGCATGAAAAATAATTGGTTTAATTGCTGATAATTTAATCGTGGCTAAATACACCAAACCGTTTTGCTTAATGTAGAAAAGAAACACCGTGAAACATAAGAGGTTGGTGACCCAGAGAGAGATCCATGTAAGAGTAGTGACTGAGGATGTGTCTAAAACTGACGACGAGTGCAAGCAGCGGAGGTGAATATTGGCCTGGTGGACTTAATGTTATATGGTGTATTGTGTGAGACTGTTTTTAATCCAGCAGATGGTTGGGCAGTGGCAGCTGCACCACCGAAGCAAGGCCAGGGTAACAATGCAAGCATCCGTAACAACGCTCCTCTTGAGAGAGTTGAAAATGCTGTTTATGAGCGAATTAGGACCAGTGACGAAGTGGCTGCAGTGCAATTAGGCTGATCATATGCAGAAATAGTGGGCAACCCAGACCCGCTCTGAAGTAACGAACTGGATCAAGTCTCTGGATCAAGACAGGGACTTGGGGGTAGGTGTTAAAGCTGTACCAGGTAGCTTGAAGAACATTGACATGGGGCTGCATCTGGTGCTGATAGTGAACTAAAATGGGACACCCTTCTTGGTTGATGATGTTGCGGATGCATTCGGTTAGTTAGCTAGCTTCAATAATGTAACTGGAATACGATTCCTCAGGGCTAAAATGTTTTTCAGATTGGGTACAAGAGTACGAGAGCTAAGGCAGCTGTAAAGAAGTCAGGTGTTATAAGCGTGAGGGGTCTTGGGGTCAGATGGCCTGGTGGCATGACCATCTCCTGTGCTAGGGTCGAGTCTGGCCTCATCTTCCCCTGGTTTTTCGGGAAGAGAAGGTCCCTGTGACGCCTCATGCTAAGGTCGATTGTAGCATGTGAAAAGATCCTAGGAATTCCAATGGGTCTCCAAATTCCAAAATCCATTGGACATTTTATCTTAGGTTGAAACCTAATGGAAGTCAAACAGTTTTTGCCGGCCTGTATCGAATTATGCAAAATGACAGCGGCGTTTGATAATCCTTCTCATTTTGAATCCCTGATTTCTTGAAACACCTGTGAAACCTCCGTATACGTTTCCACATCACAGACTTGTCAAAGTTGCAGTAAACTTTGACTGCTGTCTTCCTCAGCGATGACACCAGAGGCGTGTTGTGTGAAATTGCTCAGAGAGGCAGACACAGTTTTTAAAAATACAGTGGTGCATGCTGCCAGAAGTAACCATTGCAACTGCGAGACTGTTTTCTAAACTGGAACAGGTGGTTTAATAACTCTGAGTAAAGTGTGATTCTTTCTATAAATTACTACCAACTTTTTACAATAAAAATTTATAATTTGTGGGTTATTTTATTATGTAGTATCGATGCTATTATATAGGTGGCACTATTGCTTTCACTAGTCTGTGTATTGTGAGTGCTGGTGACAATAATCAACAGTACGTTTTACTGTAGGAGGTAACTTGCCCATGGTGCAAAAACTGCACTTGAGGTGAAGAACATTTTGCCGATTTACCGTGACGCCACAAAAGTTTTCGAAATTTGTCTAATTGTCGGGAGCAGTTTACGTGATGAAATCTGGCTAACTTTGGCATGGTGTGGTTTGGTTAAGCTTAATTAATTTTGTGCTTGCTTAATTTTGTTTAATGCTAACAAATGCTTTGTTTTCATCTGTAACGAATGATTTTTTTCTGGCAGGGTAAGAATTGGTATGACAGTATGTAGTCATTGGGTTTATATAACTGCAAGTTTTAAAAAGGTTGAAGGTTAAAAGCTTAAAGTTTAAAGTAAGCTAGGACATAAAAAGCCTAAAACTTTCATAAACAAAAAGTTAAAAGAAACCTAGAAAATATTTTGGAGTTTGCTATTGACATAAGAATTTTGTAAAAGGTAGCAAATGATAAAATGCATAAAAAATGTTTACAAATTAAAATATTTAAATTAGTCAGAGATGAGTAAATTGATCAGGTTATTTTGAACTACTGCAAGTTTAAAAGTACTGGGATTGATTACTGGAAAATCTAGAAAGCTGTGAAACTTAAGTTGAAAATCCGTTAATTTGTAATTGTCAGTACTATTGAAACTGAATTTTCTTAAAAAATTCACTTTGCATCGTCCATTTTGAGTGACATACCTGGTTGCAGTTTATTTTTTGAAGTGTTTAACGTGTTGGTCATTTGGTTAAATTATGGAGCATGCACTTCTTTGTTCAAACTTTAAATGTAACTGTGAAATAGTTTAAAAGTGACACACGTTTGGTGCTAATTTAAACTTAATCAAATGAAGAAGTTTTAAAGGTTTACATCAGGATTTAGGTGAAGTACAATTAGTTTTGTTATTTTGATACCTTAAGTACCTTAAGTTTTGATAGTTTTGACAATGTTGGCTGTGAGGGTTTGGATTTGACCACAGAACAGCCTCCAGTGATGGCAAACATTTAATTACGGCAGTTCGAGGGGTTCAGTCCAAATGCAGAAATCTTGACAATTTATTATGGATGTGCTGCACTATTTTCTTTCGCGTGTTGGAATTTTGCTTTCAAGCTTAGGTACGTAGACCTGAGGCTTGCTACATAACTTCGATGTTCTTAAAGATCTTTATGGCATATATTTAATTGAAATTTTTGACTTGCGTGAGGACAATAATGCGTCCTAAGCTGAGCTTTATTGCCAAAAGTGTCGCTCTTCAGAAGCGAGACCAGACTCTAGGAAGATCCATAGCGAATTATATTAATGAGTTGAAGTACCTAACAATCAACTGTAGGTTGGGTATTTCCTCAAAGATGCCCTCCATGACAGATTGTAGCCCGAATACATAGTGCAGTACGCAGCAAGAACTTACGGCAATAAAACCTGCCAAAGTTACGTTCGATAAAGCCTGTGAGACTGGTCTCACTTTTGAGATAGCAGAACAAAACGAAGCCAGTTTTCAAAGTTCCACAACTCATAAGCACTGTAAAAAGTCTAAATGTGATACAAAATGCTCTAGTTGGGGTTTTTCAGGCCACGTGCATTCAGAATGCTAATATAAGCATGCAAATGTACGTTTTGTGGCGTCGTTGGACGTTTAAAATGCCTTTGTAAGTCCGGAAAGTCGAGCTTCACCAGCCGTAATTTGCCTTTTTCGTCAAAACCCAAAACATTTGACGAAGTAAAAACCATAATAATAGTTAAAAGAAAGCACATCACATTTTAGAGGAAACTGAAAATTCTGGTTTGGGCGTCACTAGTGATAACGAGTCTGGTAAAAGTCTGATTTCTAATACTAACACCATGACAAGCTCAAATGTGAACAGCATCTATTTGATTATTCACTGAATGGTTACATTATTACCATTTGAAGTCGGTTTAGAGTGCGATGGTGCACTTATTCCTATTGATTGGTTTAAAAGGTATTCTTCTAACTTAGAATTAATCCCTACTGCCATCACTTTAGAGTCGTTGGTGGGCAAGGTTGTTAAGTCTAACCTAACCTAACTGTAAGCTTTAATGGCAAAATTTAATCCTTGAGTACCACTTCTGCACCAGGAAATATGGCTGCCTTGCTTGACGAAGGCTGGAATAAAGTTTAATCCAGCCTTGAACCAGTTCTATCTATGAACCAGTTTTTCAGAATCTGGTAATTATCTATCTATGAATCATTTCTAATATGTAAAAACCACTGGAGTTCCTTTTTAAGGATTCCAACTTCCAAATGGAGTTTAGATCTTTAATTTATATCACAGCAATTGCAGGCACAACGTTACCGTGGCAAAAACCCACCGGACATTACAATTTACCTATGTAATATTCAAAGCCTATCTGGCAGGCAGAAGTAAATCTGTGTGTTGTGCCGGAAGAATCTCAACTGTACTTCACATGTGCACAAATGCAAGCAAACGTGTACCCAGGTAAACCAGTAATAACAGAACTAGTGCTACATACTACCTTATTACCTCTTCAGGTTGAAAGCAAACGACGATAGTGGGCTCCTTTTCGACTTCTTCAATAAACTTGATATCCAAAAACTTTGTAACAGGATTGCTCATGTAATATAAAGTTCTGTTTAAAGTTGCAGCTATCAAAAATGACGTGCAAAGACAATTGGCAATTAGTTTCCATAACAATGGCAGAGTTGTGCGTTTCAATTCCCATTGCTTCTGCTGATTTCCAAATTTTTGGATCAACCTTTTGGAGTGTTTAGAGACGATTGCGAAGAGGGGGTCGTTGGGATTGAAGAGAACTGGTTTTATTGGTTTTCTGACAAAGTAATTACTCACAGTGTGTAATAGTTGAAATAAAGATAAAATCGAAATTCCGATGTACAGACCAGAATTCCCTCCAATATCACAAAACAAATTTATAGAATCGTATGACAACTTTTCTTTTACAAACACATCATATGATTTTTGGAATCGTACCATGTACACTGACTGGTTACCGTAAGAAGCAGAATAAGCTGCTGTGTGCTCAAAGATTCGATGCTGACATTTCTGTAGACATCCGCAAGGCTTCGTGTACTTTTCCCCAAGTAAATATTCCGAAGTGTCTGAAAAATAATCTCCAGATATGTCCTTGTCCATCGTACATGGACTCAGGTTAATTTCACGAGGATAATATGGAAATCTGAAATAAAATTCGTAAAACAGTTTTACAATCACTACTACCAACAAATTTGAAACTGTCTGCTTTGTATTCCTTGATAATTTACTTCAACTGAAAAAGTGTCAACGGCTAAATACTTAGGTATATGTATTGATAATTTGTGGAAATTTAACCATCATATAGATAACCTAATAAAAAAATTACGACAATTATTACCAATTTGTTATAAATTAAGACCAATTATTAGCAGAAAAAACAAACACATATTGTTTGACGCATTGGTAACAAGTAATATTAGATATGGGATAGAATTCTATGGTTTAACATCATCATATCTCCTAGATAAAATCCAGAGAACACAAAACAAACTAGTTAAAGCTCTGTTTAAACCAGTGAATTATAAAAAAAAAACCAAAGACTTATTTCAAGAACATGAAATACTAAATGTTCAAAATCTTAGGAATTACATAATAATCTTAAATAACTATTTTAAATCTGAACACAAGGTAAAAGATGTAAAAAAAAAAACATATCTAAGAAGTAAAAGTCTGCGATTTGAAATACCATTAGTGAAAAATTGTTATGGAATGAGGAATATGCGATATTACATTCCTTGGACCTTTAATCAGCTACCTAATAATCTCATGTCTCTAACAGGATTTAAACAAATTAAGAAAGAAGTAAAAAACTGGTTATTAACAAAATAATAAATAAAAAAAAATAAATAAAAAAAAAGTATGTATAAAAAACTGACTTAAAATTATAACATAGGTATTGGAAAAATAGTGCTTCAGATAATGCGTATGTTGATATAATGCTTTTTATTTTTACTAACGGATAAATGTATAGCCTATGTATAATCATATTCACTTGTAATACAATGTATGTAAATATTATGCAACCCACACAAATCCTTCGGATTTCGGGATGCAATGTTGATAAATAAACTGTCTATATATATAACTGCTAATATAGATTATGTTTCGTTCTGCGTCAGGGTGTACTGAAAATACTATTTTTTTAAATTCGTAACCACTAGTGTGGAAAACTTGCCATTTAGTGGCCACTTAAATTTCAAGACAAAAAAATTCACTTAATGCCCAGCATTTTGGTGGTGTTACCCACTTAATGCTTGAAAGTCATGGTAGTCTCAATAAACAAAAAATTTCTTTTGTTTCTTGATTTTCCAAGGTTGCATTGCCTTTCCAATGTACTAACTAAACTCCTTCCGGTTCATTAAGTTTCCATGAAGTTTCTCTATTTGCGGCTGCTCGGCAACTACAGCGCAGGAGTAAGTAGTGTACGTAATATTCGAAAATTCGTGACCCCTAATTGCCTTTCGTTGCAACATACATTTTCAGACCAAAAAAAATTCACTTAACTCCTTCCTGTTCCGCATCAGCTTTGAAGTTTCATCACTTTGTCTAGCATATAGGCGGACTATAGAACGAGCACTTGAAGCGTATGTAATACATATTACCAGTTTACTGTTAGAAAATAAGCACTGAACTAGCAAGTAAACTGTGGTTAGTCAAGCGCACACATTTTACCGAATTTTTTTTTCACTTCAGATCAACTGTCATGGTGGAAAAGAAGAAACAAAGGGCTTGTTCTGTTAGACAACATGTGAAGAGTTCGGGAAGTTTTCTGAATTGGGAGGTCTGAACCTACTCACGTACGATGATGTTCAGAAGCATATTCTGTTTTTTCTCTCTCATCGTGCCATACGATGCCTACCAGAGGGATGCAAGGCCCACCTTTGGTTGAAATTTTCCATCTAATGGCAGATGAAGTTATAAAAATCTGTCAGTAAACTTCAATCCCAATCATCAGCAATCAGAGTCATCACCATAAGGAAGTCTTAACACATGAACCTTTAAAAGTACCTTTCTCGAGGACGGGAAAGTGTGCAAGAAAATTGAAATAAACTTGTGCCAATTGTGCCATTAAACGGAAGAGTGTAGTTTTGGGAAATCTTGCAAAGTACCGAAAAGAGACTTGCTGTTCCTAGCAGGTCAGAGGACATAATGAAAAACGGCGATTGAACACACCGACGAGGAAACAACTGCTGCACTCAAGGGGGAAAAAAGAGAAAAACGAAGACTTAGTCGAGCTAGGAGGTCATCTTTTATCCATGGTCCTGACTGAGGGAACAACCAGAAGACAAGTTAGAGCCTTCACCAGCGTTGTTCTGATTCGGAGGTTGAACTCTGTTCAGAAGACACGCCATTGACATCCAAGCCAACCAGCCAGGCATGCTTATCCATGCCATGTTTGGCATCTGCTGTGTTCAGGATGGGCGCGTCGAGGTGGGACGTTACGTTGCTTGCCATGGCTGCACTTCCGGACTCTGGTTAATTTCTTTAGAAGAAAACGTCTTATTAATCGACATGAACAAAGTTTCCCATGACAGGAAGAAATTAGGATGCGTCATTCAAGAGCAAGATAAAGCTAGTGCAATAAAAAGCCTATTTTTTGATTGGCAGAAGCATAACATCTTAATACTGTAGAAAAAATAGGCAATAGGCAATAGGCAAGTAGCAATGAAGCGATTAGTGCAGAGAAGTGTTCCTCGGACCTGGAAAGACGAAAACCTGGGCTAATCGTACAGTCACGCTGCGCCTTCATGTAAGCCCAAAGAGATAACTGAAACACTCCTGTTCCTCTGTCAGTATATACAGGAGAGAGGAACAGGAGAGCTTCAGCTATTTCTTTATGCTTACATGAAGGTGCAGCGTGACTGTATGATTAGTATGAATTATGCTCTCATCTGGTTCGAAATCAAACGAAAACCAGTGTGCTATCAAAGAACACGCCATCTCTACAACTCGATTCACTGGTTTCTATTTCTGCCTGACAGAATCAAGGAGGTCACTAAAAGAAATGTGTTCTTTGCTTATCCAAAAAACTACTAGCTCGGTATGTTCTCTGATCCGAGACTGGAGATCTGAACTCTTGGGTGGAAACATATAAAGAACTCTAGGACCGTGATTCATAAAGACGTTCGAGAGTGTGAGGTGCCCTCCCATCTCAATTACGAAGCCGCCAGTTATATGAATCTGATTGACTGGGTTTCAGAAATGATCAAGGAGCCACCGTTTGCCATGAACATCAGTGCTATGAACTGGACAATAAAATACAGAACTCCACAATGGCCAGTGATGAAATTTCAGCCTTACCCTGCCACACACAGGTAGTAGAAAGATGCATCGCCCTGGTAACAGAGCCATCAGCAGCTATCTGCAAGTTCCAACCCACGGACGCATTCATAAGAGCTCGAATACGTTCCAGGAAAGCGATGCCAAGATTTAACACAAAATCAGATTATGCATCACAGTAAAAACTGAACAATACTTCTGTAAATGGACAGTTGGAAACAATACTTATCTTGAACTTAACACTTATGGTACTGTAGTCTAGAAATAATAAAGAAGGTGATGTGGAAGGAAGGAGCTGAGTGAAATTTTTTCTTGCTATGAAAATTGCGCTATAGTTGCCTACACGCCTGAAATAGTGACACTTCACGATGATGCAGAACCGGAAAGAGTTGACTGAATTTTGGTTTTGGTCTTAAAATTTATGTTGCTACGAAAGACAACCTTTCAGCACTAGTGGTCAACAATTTTTCGGAATTGTATGCTCCCAACTCCTCCGCTGCAGTTGTTGATAAGCCTAAAAAAGTTTACTTCAAGGCTGATGCGGAACCGGAAGGAAATGATTGAATTGTTTTTTTTTTTTTTTTTGGTGTTATTATTTAAGTTGCCACAAAAGTCAAATTTTCCACACTAGTGGTTATGAATTAATTCTTTTCAGAACACCCTATTCTGCATGCTAATAGCTCAAAGTATAACATTTCGAAAGCTTCAAACCTCATAATACGGATCACTTTCTCATCCCTTTTCAGGCCAGATGATGGTAAAGCTACATGTTCAGTAATCTGAAACTTATCTATGTATAATTCTAAGTGCTTTCTTTACGATAAGTGCTGCTGTAATAGCTGGGAAATTACCACTATAAACCATTCAGACCAGGTCTTACCTTGAGACCAGACATCAGTTGAGACCAGGCAACTATGCCAGTTTAGTTTACTATGATGGTTTGCGTGATCGCAGTGATTTGTCATGTGTGTTTGCACTTCAATCTACAATTCTGTTTCCGTCCCGTCCAACAAACTATTAAACTCGTAATATTTTTTTGCATTAATTAAGTCAATATTAGTTGAAACTTTTGTTTTATATACGAATCTGAAGTGCATTCTAGTTTACTGCCGCTGGCTTATAATATAATCAGCAAAACCGGATTATTAACTGTTAAGGGCAAGGTTTTAAAAGTCTAACCTCAGAAGGAACACGGACAGACTTTGACCGTAAGGATCTTGATATTGGCTTTCGTCATTAATAGGCAAGTATGCATTAGATCCTTTGTACGCGGTGGTAAGTCTCCATCCTTAAGAAAGAAAGCTTCGACCGTCAATAGCTGACGAACGAGACGAGCTACGACCCTGGGGATATGCTAGTTCGCTTTAGGAGGACGAAATACCCTGGCTACCAAGTTTCAGACATAACACACGAGTGGTTACGAAGAAAGAGCATACCTGTAGGACTTAGCCATTTTTTGACCTGCTGTCGGACTTCGCCATTTTTTCGAAGTGGCGTCGTAGGTTTTTTTTCCAAATAGCGCGGCTCACAGAGGTCTCACGAACTTGTGGTTGGGCTTAAAATGTGCGCGGGGACCAGGGTTAGCCAGACACCGAGTTTCATGATGTCTGAACGGCCAGTTTTCAAGCCCCGATACTTTGACCGATTTTCCGTACCTTCAGCAATGCTACGAACAGTGCGACTAGAGGTGCTAGCACGACAGGGTTGGTGGTAGGGCGCCCATCTTCTGGGGCCGTCCATCTTGCATCGTCCCACGGCCACAAGCAGATTTTGGCTGTGATCCGACCACTTTTCATTTTTACTGCATTAGCAACGCTGGTTTCGAGTGTACGCAAGAGAAGCCAACCATCTAGGGGGCCGTCTCAGATTTTTTTTCCGCTCGAAAACTATTTGTCCGATTTTGATGGGGTTAGCCTTGTTAGATCGGCCATGAAAAGACCTAACTACCTTCCAAAATTCAGACCTCTAGCACTTATGGTTTGCGATTTGACATGCGTTAGCAACGCTAGGTGCACTGTCCGAAGTATAAATCCGGACAGTAGTCTCGCTGTAGCTATGGCTGTACTAGCTGTAGTGGCTGTACTAGCTGGCCGATCAAAGTGCGGCTCTGTCCTGTGTCGCCCCGAGAGTGTATGGATGCCTTCAGCATGCCTTGGACAATCTTGCCTGGTGGTTAATTTGCCTCGGTTAGCAACGCGAGGTGCACTCTCGAACCTAGCGCGGCCGAACATGGTTTTGCAATCGATCAAAGCAGGATTTGTTCAGAGCGTTTGCTACTTCATGCCACGAACCGCACTTTGGCATGGGGTACAGAATCTCGTTTTCGTTAGTGTGAATCCCCTTCATCTGCGTTAGCAACGCGATGTAGGGGTCCAAATCGTAGGTATGGAGGGCAGGTTGGCGAGACCGAAAAAGCCACGGTACGCCAAATACATGTCGGATCTTGGGTTTTTGAAGTAGGTATGTGGTATGAAAGGGCTTTTGGCAGAACGTGTGCATGTTTGGCCGGAGGAATGCCAGATCTTCGGCAGGTGATGGGAAAAGAAGGCGCCAAGTTGCATTTTAGCCGAAGGAGTGCCAGATCTTCGGCAGATGATGGCCAAAGAAGGTGCCAGGTCGCATGTTAGCTGAAGGAATGTACCTAGAGTGCCGCCACGTGGGAAAGGCTTCACACTCAGCCAAGGAACGAGGCGGCCGTGGCTGTTGAGGCTGAATGTTCGCTTTTGAGCCGAAGGAGTGCTAGATCTCGGGCAGATGATGGGAAAAGAAGGCACCATGCCGCAAATGGTCTGTAGACAACAGCCGATCACAGCTTGGTGTTACGTATGTGACCAAATGTGTGAATGCATGCACGCAATGCCGCTCCTCGGTGCCGAAGGTACTGAAGACTTATCCGCAACAAAACGCCCTTTGGTGTCAGGGGCTGAGAGCTAGGAACAGGTGTGTCTATGGCAACAAATGGCTTTTAGACGTGCCTGCTATCACGCAACTGGTCTAGACACGAGAGTGCCGATCATGGCCCGAAGGTGGGTTGGCAACCAAAGGCATGAATGCTTGCACGCAATGCCGCTCCTCGGTACCAAAGTTACTGAAGACTTATCCGCAAAAAAACTCCCTTTGGTGTCAGGGTCTGAGAGCCAGGAACAGCTGTGTCGATGGCATCAAATGGCTTGTTGACGTGCTCGCTTTCACACAGATAGCAGATGAGCCAATCATAACGATGGGTTGGATCCTCGAAGAACCCAGCAGAACTGAAGCAAGGGTGGGGAAATTTGGTCGTATCAGTCGATGGTATTTTCCAAAGAATGGAGGTTATTTGTCTGAGGACACACTGGACTTGGGCACCAGTGCCGAGGACACAAAACCTCCATCGCATATGCAGAGGTTGGGCTGTCTCTCCCGACCAGTAGGAACTCCCTCATTCCATGTTGACATCAACACACGGGCAGACGAGGCCCCTGTCCACTGCCGGTCGGGACACAAACAAACAACTGACACCTCCACAGTTTTCACCCATCTGGACGCCTGTTCTTGGCAGTTGTCGGTGACCAAGTTGCGAGGAAGGAGTGGCTGTCCAGTTTTTTTCTACTATAACACTACTTTCTTTTATTGGGCACACCTTCTTGAGCCAGAATCAACTTCCATTAAGATCTGATCGCAAAGTGGGTCAGAAGGCATTGACTACTAGTAGACACTGCTGCTTCTCCTTGAAAGCTTTTCTACTCATTCTTGGCAGACTGGCCAGAAGGCATCAATATCTGTTGCACATAGGCTGCCCACACTGATGCATATGCGGCGAATTAGCCCCCCAGCTCCCTAAGCGTTTCCTTCATATTCCGGATTGCTGGCTTTTCGCTGTGGTCAAAAATGATGATGTAGCGACTTTGGCTAAGTCCAAAAAACCAAGAAGTAGTGAGTTTATTGGAAACTTGAGATGATTGAACAAGTGGGTCAGAAGGCCGAGAATTTGGTTAAGTCTAAACGAACAGTTCCTCTGGCTGTCAAAGATCTCTCAGTTAGCGACGCTAAATGCACTCAGGAACGTAAAATGCCGAAAATGGTTTTGCAACCGATCAAAACACGATTTTCTCAGGGCTTTGGCTACTTCATGCCGTCAACCCGCACTCTCTCATGGGTTAGAGAATGTCGTTTTCGTTAGTAAGAATACCCTTCTTCTGCATTACCGACGCTGATGGAGGGGTCTAAATCATAGGTGTGGAGAAGAGTTTGGCTAGACCAAAAAAGCCACGGTACGCCAAATACATATGGGACCTTGGGTTTTTGAAGTAGACATGTGGTACGAAAGGGCTTTTGGCAGAATGTGTGTATCTTTCGCCGGAGGAGCGCCAGATCTTGGGCAGATGATGGGAAAAGAAAGTTCCAGGTCGCATTTTAACCGTAGGCCATGCTGCAAATGGTCTGCAAACGAGAGCCGATCACAGCTTGGTGATAGGCTGGTGACCAAAGGCGTGAATGCTTGCACGCAATGCCACTCCTCGGTGCCGATGGTACTGAAAACTTATCCGCAACAAAATGCCCTTTGGTGTCAGGGGCTGAGCGCTAGGAACAGGTGTGTCGATGGCAACAAATGGGTTGTGGACGTGCCCGCTATCACGCAAATGGTCTAGAGATAAGAGCCGATCACGGCTCAAAGGTAGGCAGGCAGCCAAAGGCGTGAATGCTTGGACGCAATGCCGCTCCTCGGGGCCGAAGGTATTGAAGACTTATCGGCAACAAAACGCTCTTTGGTGTCGGCTAAGTCCAAAAAGTGATGACGGAAACTTGAGCTGATTGAACAGCTGGGTCAGAAGGCGAGGCTGATGAGTGAGAGTGCGTGATGACTCAAAGTATGATGGCATGAATGTTAGTGGCCAAGCCCTACCATAATCTTGCTCCGTTGGTCTTCGGGCCATGGGCGGATAGACAAGGGTAGCATGCTGAGCAAGAGACAGAACGGAGATGAGGTCTGATAAGTAAGAGTGCCCGATGATTCAAAAGTATGAGGACAAGAACGAAGTTTAGGAAAGAGAAAGCCCAGAGAGAAAGAACTAGACCAGGTAATGGTCTACTTTGCCGGTCTTTGTGTGATGTACCCTGCCGCAACTGCGAATACTGCTGAGCTTTGATTAGCTTGAACGGGACCATGCCTCTTATTCGCGCCATCGGCTTATTTTCACATTTTGTCCAGTAGGCAGATCCTGACACCTTCTGCCTTTCCAGCTCTGATAAAGATGGGCCCCTCGTGGTTACATGATCTTGACGTGCACTAAATGAAAGTCGGTAGAAGCGAGACTTGGTGATTCCTGACACGTTCAGTGAGAAGCGAGTGGCTTGATGGTCCCGACACATTCAGTCTTTCCAGCACCGATAGAGATTGGCCCTTCTTGCTTACGTGATCTTAACGTGCAATAAATGAAAGCAGTCCATGCCCTTGGCGATCTTATTTGGGTGAAACTGGGAGTCCACATTGCTTTTGCCTCGTTCTTAGGTTTAAATAACAGCCCTGATCAGGTGGCAACCATACTCTTACGAACAATGTTCTTGTGACCCGGAGCCCTAATTAGTCCAATGACTCGCGCTCATGAACAGAGATGGAGGAAGATTACTTCTCAACATTAAGTTTGGCCACATGCTAACAAACCTATGTCAACTTCAACCATGAAGGTTCAGACCCACACTGGAGGAGAGAGAGAAGGGCTCGGCGGATAGCAGGTTGGCGCGTCCGAAACAAACGGATGTGCTATTCTCCCATGCCAAGAAAACCTGCTGAGAGTCGAGGGCTCTGTTTAGCCGTGCAGACTCGCCAAAAAACTCTCAACCACCTCGGTATTCTTACTGAAGGAGTACTGGGGTGGCAACGGTTACTGACTTGCTTTCTGCTGTCTGAGTGCTCTACGTCTTCTTCGGATGGTTCAGGGGCACGAAGGACGGGTTAGCTGCTAC
>JAHWFP010046509.1:0-12287 GCA_023313725.1 Lithobius niger | reverse complement strand
GTGGCTAAAACCCACGTTTTGAGTGAAGAACCAAGACGGAAGCCGCTTGCACCTTTTTCTGGTCGTCGCCTCCAGCTCCGAGCCTAGTCTTCATCTGCTCATCGTTTGGCTGCCGTGGATGACTATCACCCCCGTTACTAGACGTCGGGCCATCTCTAGCCCTACTCGTCTTTCGTCCGCTTCCTGTGGACCGTTCACCGTGACGCTCCTGGCTTGCAGTCTTCCAGCAAGTTTCCAGCCCGCATCCCTTCCATGACTTTCGTCCGCCTTCTGCTCGCCCTCCGGCTCTGACGCCGCCATTCAGGTCCCGTTACCGTGGCTACCGCCTCCGCACGACACACTCTTCGGCCGTCTCCGGTCTGCCCATAGCCGGGACGCCGCCGTCGAGTCGGGGTTGTTGCCCCTGCCTCTCGCCTCTCCCACCTCGGCATTTGTAGCTCCACGTCTCACTGGGCCAGCCGTGGTAGCCGTTGTGAACTGGATCGTCCATCGATGGCCCCTGTCTCCGGCTCCCTCGCCGTCTCCCGTTCGCCTCGTTTCCGCACGCTCCACTCCCGGCCCGTCTCCGGTCTGCCCATAGCCGGGACGTCGCCATTGAGTCGGAGTTGTTTCCCGTGCAGACCCCTCGATGCAGACTTTGAAGCTTCATGTCTCACCGGATTAGCCGTGGAAGCGGTTGTGAACTGGACCGTCCATCGACGGCCCCTGCCTCTGACTCCCTCGCCGTCTTTCCGCCAAGCTGATGCCGTAGCTTTCCACCCGCTCCACTCGACCCGTCTCCGGTCTGCCCATAGCCGGGACGTCGCCATCGAGTCAGGATTGTTGCTCCAGCCTCTTACCTCTCCCGCCACGACATTGAAGCTCCTCACCTTTCCAGGCCTGCCAAGGTTGCAATAATGGACTGAAACACCCATCGTCGGCCCCTGCTTTGCCCCGGCTCGCTCTTTGGCCCTCCACTACGTGTCCGTCATCACGGAACCCCGCCACGCCACCTCGCGCCGGAGTTCCCCTGTCTATCGCTCCCCCTGTGGGCTGGGGGTAGAATAAGCCCACCGTACCCCTGCGTGTCGTAGAAGGCGACTAAAAGGGAACCCAAGATCACGGTCTGCTAGTGTGCCAAGGGTCTGCATGGCGGAGGGTTTTTAGTCCGTCTTGAACACTAGCAACCTCAACACTACGGTTTGCGAGTGCGCCTACGGTGTGTATGGCGGGCAGGTTTAACACCCGTCGCAAGCACTAGTCCGAAAGAGGTGAAGGGACATCCGGACAAACCGGGCCCGGGGTGGCTGCTTAGAGGATGTTTGGTGGTTTGAATCCCCTTTTGGGTTTGATTCTAATTTGCCCGTTCTGGCCACTGGGCTTTTCATCCTCATCCCCCAGCATGTTGGCCGTGTGCTGCAACCTAGTAATCCGTGGAGGCGGAGATCCTGGCTTTCGGGCTTTGGCTCCTTATTCCGGAGGACGGGTGGCCTGGGCGAGCCGGCCTAAGGTCAATCGGCTATGACTTTTCGGGTCCTGTCGATGTGGGGAGGTGGCTTGTGCTGTATCCATCTGCATCACGGACCCGAACTGTTTGGGTTATCGACGGAGGTGGTGGGTACGGCTTCCTTGGTGGCCTCGCCTCTCGGCATGCTTAGGCTGCCACCTCACCGAGATAGACGGCGGTGTTAGCTTCCTGGTGCAGGGCCCTGGATATGCGGCTTCCGGCCCTGCATCACCCGAGTGCCGCGCGGGGTTTTCTTTTCTGGGGGGCGCACCGCCGCGACTTCTTTTTGCTCTACATGGCAACTACTTCCCCCCCTCCCCCGATAAAATTTCTTCCCCTCCTCGCCGAACTAGCAAGCGCCAAAGGAGGGAACCCGAGATGGTTGGGCCTGGTGCCCAGTTACCAGACTTGAGTAAGAGTCGGGACCAAGTCCCGAAGTTCTTGGTGGTGACAGGCGAGGGCCGAGATGTTACACAACTCGGTCCATTCGCTGTTCACAAAGCTCTGAAAGGGATCTGTGGTTCTGATCCGAAGAGTGTCTCTCGGCTCCGTGCTGGGGGATACCTTGTGGAAGTTGCAGACGATGGTCAGGCGAAGAGGCTTTTGAAAGCGAGTGCACTGGGGTCATGCCCAGTGCATGTTGAGCCGCATCGTACTTTGAACAGCAGCAAGGGGGTCGTGACATGCTTTGATTTGAGGGGTCTCAGTGATGATGCCATCCTGGACGAACTCAAGTCACAGGGTGTTACGGCTGTGAGGCGTTTGACACGGAAAGGCGAGAATGGTGCCCAGCCAACTGACACCTTTTTCCTGACCTTTGATACGCCAGTTGCACCGCAGCATATTACTGCCGGTTACCTGCGCTTGAAGGTCAGGAGCTACGTTCCGAATCCGATGCGGTGTTTCCGCTGTCAACGCTTCGGCCATACCAGCGGCTCGTGTAAAGGTAGGCCTACCTGTGTTTCCTGTGCTCAGGCAGCCCATGAGGGCGCTGACTGTGCTGGCCCGAAGCAGTGTGTCAACTGCGGTGGTCAGCACCAAGCCTCTTCACGGGACTGTCGTGTTTATGTTGAGGAACGCCGAGTGCAGGAACTAAAGGTGAAGGACGGGCTTTCCTACTCGGAGGCCCGAAAGAAAGTCAAACTATCGGCGCCGGCTATGACACGTTCTTTTGCGCAGGTGTGCAGTGCGCCATTGCCTGGCCCAGTTAGTGAGTCTGCCGATTTGGCAGATTTACGCGCTGAGCTCAGGTCTTTGACGACGACGGTGGGCAAGCTTATAACTTTGTTGACTCTGCAACATCCATCTCTGCAGGGTCTTTTGGGTCCTTCGGACCCGGTTGCTGCCTTGCCGTCTACATCTGCCCAGCCTGCAAGTGCTTCTGCTCCTGCTGCTGTTTCTGCTCCTGCTGCTGTTTCTGCTGCTGCATCTGTTCCCAGGCAGGTTAAAGCTTCAGCGAAGCCTCCGCCTGCCCGGAGTGAACCACAGAAAACCTTGAAGAAGAAGGCTCCTGCTGGTAAAGCCTCAACACCACCCGTGAGGACGTCGCCACCAGGAGATAAGGTGAAACGGTCGTTGAACGGCCAGCTTGCTGAGGGGTCCGTTGTGTCCCCTCAACATCTTGATGATACTTTGCCCATGGAGCAGGGAGAGATTTCCTGTTCCAATTCTCCGGAACTTTTTCCTCCTTCCGAGGACAATTTCGTTCTGAACCTCACTCCATCTTTTGATTCGGGTGAGGATTCGGATGTTTTCGGATCGCCCAGAGAAGGAGTTGAGGAGAATGATTCAATCTTCAGCCCGCCCTAATGCCTGCGCATGCCATCGTTCAGTGGAACTGCCAAAGTTATCGGACCCATGCCGAAGAGCTGCGGCTGCTTTTGTCGCATTGGCGACCTCTATGCTGCTGTCTACAGGAAACCTACTTTAAGGCGTCAGATAATCCGGTTGTTCGAGGTTATTCTATCTACCGTCTGGATGCAGACCCTGTGCCACGTGCACATGGTGGTGTTGCAGTGCTGGTTCAACACTCTCAGCCGCATGCCAGTGTGCCTCTGCACACTAGGCTTCAGGCGGTAGCAGTTCGTGTTTCTTTCCATTTGGATATTACTGTCTGTTCGCTTTATTTGCCACCGGATGAGGTCTTTGGGGTTGGTGACCTGGAGGACCTGGTCCGCCAGCTTCCTGCCCCTTTTCTGTTGCTGGGCGACTTTAACAGCCACCATGTCCAGTGGGGGGGACCTCATACAGACAACAAAGGGAGGATCCTTGAGGAGTGGATGCAGAGGGGGTCTGTTTGCATCCTGAACGATGGAGCCATGACACGCTGTAACCTGGCCACGGGCAATTGGTCAGCGGTGGACTTAGCCTTTTGCTCGCTGGCCATCCCAGTTCACTTCACTTGGAGTGTCACTGCCGATCTGCATGGAAGCGATCACCTCCCCATTGTGTTGTCCACAACACAAGGGGGTTCTGTGGCTTCCAGGCCAGCCCGGTGGGCGCTTAAACGTGCTGAATGGTCAGCTTTTGCTGAGGCTGCTGTGTTTCAGCGTGCGGTTGAGGACTTTTCTGATGTGGATGAACTTTCCACTCATTTCGCTGACGTGGTCCTTGCTGCTGCTCATGCTACTATCCCGCGTACGTCCACTCAGCCGCGGCGGGTTCCTGTTCCGTGGTGGACACCTGCTTGCGGGCAGGCCATTCAGGCCCGCCGGCGAGCGTTGCGTGCGTTTACAGTCAGCCCAACTGCTGACAACTTTGTAGCCTTTAAGCGCTGTCGTGCCCGTGCCAGGTTTGTCATCCGTGAGGCTAGACGTGCTTCGTGGGCTGTTTATGTTTCGTCGATCACGCGCTCCACGCCTTCTCAGCAGGTGTGGCGGAAGGTGCGCCAGATCTCGGGGAAGACCGTGCCTTCCCCGGTTTCACAGCTGAAGGTGGCGAATACCGTGATCTCTTCTGTGCCGGATATCGCCGACTGTCTTGCGTCTGCGTTTGCGCAGGTCTCGAGTGATAACCATTATGATCCTGGTTTCCTCAGAATAAAGCGTAGTGAAGAGGCTCACCCTCTAGACTTTCGCTCCGACGGGATAGAGGAGTACAATTTACCGTTCACCAGGCAGGAATTTGTTTCCGCTTTGTCCAAGTCGCATGACTCCGCCCCAGGGCCTGATGATGTTCACTATCAACTGTTGAAACATCTGCCTCTTGCCTCCCAGCAGTTCTTGCTGGAGATGTTCAACCGTGTGTGGGCAGAAGGCTCTGTTCCGGCAGCGTGGAGGACAGCAGTGGTCATCCCGATTGTGAAACCGGGCAAAGACCCTACTGCTCCTTCCAGTTATCGCCCAATCGCTCTGACTAGCTGTGTCTGTAAACTTATGGAACGGATGGTTGGTGAGAGGTTGGTCTGGGTGCTGGAATCACGGGGATTCTTCTCTGCGTCCCAGTGCGGCTTTCGACGGTTTCGGTCAACCATCGATCATCTGGTTGCCCTTGAATCGGATGTGAGGGAGGCTTTTCGCCTGCGTCAACATCTGGTTCAGGTTTTCTTTGACTTGGAGAAGGCGTATGATACGACGTGGCGTTATGGGATTCTCCGTAATCTCTATAACTATGGCTTGAGGGGACAGATGCCACTGTTGCTTTCTGCCTACCTCTCAGGCCGTTCTTTTCGCGTTCGTGTCGGGGCGACTCTTTCCCGCCCCTTTGTCTTGGAGAATGGTGTGCCTCAGGGAGGTGTTCTTAGTGTCATCTTGTTTGCTATAGGGATCAACCCCATTGCTCAGCAAGCTGCTGTTCCCCAGTCATTGTTTGTCGATGACTTCGGCCTGCGCTTTCGGGCAGCTCGCATGCAGACCTGCGAGCGGCAGCTACAGCTGGCAATTAACAAAGTCCAGACCTGGGCGGTAAGTAATGGTTTCCGGTTTTCTCCGGACAAGACTGTGTGCATCCACTTTTGCCGCCAACGAACGCTGCACCCGGATCCTTGCCTGTACTTGGGACAGGCACAAATTCCTGTTGTCCCACAGGCACGTTTCCTGGGCCTGGTGTTCGATTCCAGGTTGTCTTGGCTTCCACACTTACGTCAGCTTAAAGACAAGGCTTTGCGGGCGCTTAACATCTTGCGGGTCCTGTCGGGCACTTCATGGGGTGCCGATCGCGCTGCCATGTTGCGCCTCTACCGTGCCCTTGTCCGCAGCAAACTTGATTATGCGTGTATGGTCTATGATTCGGCTAGTGACTCCACTCTCCAGATGTTGGACACTGTGCATCACAGTGGCCTGCGTGTGGCGACTGGGGCATTTCGAACTTCTCCAGTGGTCAGCCTCTATGCTGAGGCCTCGGAGCCACCTTTGGCCATTCGTCGGCGACAGCTTGCCATTCAGTATGCTGTGCGTTTACGTGCTGTGCAATCCAGTCCTGCTTGGTCCATGGTTTTTGGGCCAGACTTGCGAGTCGGTAGACGCAGGGTGGGTAAGGGTGGTTTCCGCGATAGGCTCCAGCAGTCCTGTCAGGAAATAGCCTTTGAAATGCCCTGCGTCTTGAGGCTTGGGAGAATGCCAGTTGCCCCTTGGCTTGTCCGAGGTGGCAGTTTCATTTTTGCTCTGGCGTCCCTCCCGAAGGGTTCCACTCTACCAGCAAGGTACTTACAGGAGTTCCGGCGGCTGAGTTCTCAGTACGCCGGTTATCAGCGCCTGTTTACTGATGGGTCGAAGTCAGACGTTGGCGTGGCGTGTGCTTGTGTGTGTAAGGGAGTAACGGTTGCCCATCGCCTTCCATCAGGCTATTCTGTGTTCTCTGCAGAGCTTTTGGCTCTTGGTTTGGCGGTGGAATGGATCCTTGGCCTTCAGGGCACCCATTTCATTGTCTTCAGCGATTCCATGAGTGCCCTGGTGTCCTTGGCGAATTACAATCCTCGGAACCCCTTGACACAACGTGTTCAAGCTTTGCTTTCCCGCTTGCCTGGCCAGCGGAAAATCGTGCTTTTTTGCTGGATCCCGGGCCATGTTGGGATAGCAGGGAATGAACAAGCTGATTCTGCTGCGAAAGGGGCCCTTTCTGGCCCTCTCGGTAGGGATCTCAGCCTTGTTCCCTCAGATGCCTTTCCAACTCTGCGTCTGAGGTTACACGCTTTTTGGCAGACCTTGTGGGACAGACAGGACGGTAACAAATTACGGGCCATTAAAGGGACTGTCGAGGAGTGGCACTCGGCGTGTCGCCGCAGTCGCCGTGAGGAGGTTGTGTTGGCCCGTTTGCGAATTGGTCACACCCGACTTACTCACTGTTTCGTTTTGCGGGGGGTTGACCCTCCTGAATGTTATTGGTGTCGACGGCCACTTACGGTCCGGCACTTACTTGTTGATTGTCGCCATCTTGATGGTGTTCGTCGTCGTTTCCATCTTCCGCATGACATTGCGCGTCAGTTGGGCGATAGGTCTGTCCTCCTGTCCGGTGTTTTTCAATTTTTGCAGGAGGTACAGATGTATGACAAGATTTAGATTAGGGGTTTGAATAACATCTCTGTAATGTGTGGTGCAGTGGCAACCCGGACCACTGCACTGTGACTGAGGTTGGCGCTAATGACCAAGTTGTCGACGCGCCATTAAGCCTCAATCCCCCCCCCCTGTCTATCGCACGGAAAATTGGATTCTACCCGATGATGGCCGCCGCTTCCGAAGCTCCTGCTTCGCTCGCCGCTCCCTCTCACGCTCTCTTCTGTCCACAAGCAACTGCTTTCACCCTCGGCAATCGCTGGTTCTCCGCCCTCGACCTCGCTGCCGTTGGCCCGATCCCTACCGCCTCCTTCACCGAAGCTCCTCTCGCAAACATCAACGCCTTCTCGGACTCTCCCTTGCATCCCGGCCAGCGCACCCCGCCGGCCGAACCCATGGATCTTTCGGCTCTACGACAAGATTTTCCACGGGCGAAGGACGTGTACCGTGAAGCCAAGAAATCCCTCCAGCGAACTATGGCTTCTCACCCCCCAGCCCGCAACTCTCCCTTGGACTTGTCATCCAACTCTTCCCGGATTGGTCGAAGCGTCTCCCGCAGCGAAAGTCCGGCTCATCGTCCAGGAAACGGTCCGTGTGATGCAAGACAATCCCATGCCGCCTCCCTCCTGCACGTTGTCCGCCCGACACGCCCGCTCGTAAGCTTGGATTACTTCCGCCTCCAGCCGCGACTCGGACAAGCGCGGCTCGACGCCGCCCCCGGCAACCCGACGAGACACAAGTCATCTTCACCCTCTCGTCCGCAAGCTCCTCCTTCTGCCGTCCCCTCGGCGACTACCATAGCTCCGCATCCTGCCGTCCCTCCCTCGTCCGGCAAGAAGATCCACTTCCCGGACGTCGCCGCCGAGGATCAGGTTTTCCCGCTAGCTGCGCTTCTCGAGACGGTCAAAGAAACCATTCCCGACTACTTTCTCTTCAAGCCCCCGCAGTCGACCGATGCTTCTGCCGTCAACCGTAGGCTGAAAGCTGGCTTCGGCTTTGCCCTTAGAGAGACAAAGACAACAAACCTCGTAACATTCTCGGGCAGTCTACCACGCTGCTACCTGCCTCCCCCGCAATGAAGGCTCTCTACTCGGCAAGGGTGATCCTCTCGTCCTCGACAGAGAACCGCCTCCACCTCGCCCAGGCCGTGAAAGCAGCTTCTTTCGTCCGTGGGCGACGGGCCACGAACCCGAACAACTTTGCAACCTACCCGGAATGCGAATTCCTATGCAGTGAAGTGGAAATGGATTTCGACACCGCTCTTTCCATCCCGAAGAAAGCTGACATCCCTACTTTCGTCCTGTACGAAAATAACAAATGCCTTCGGCTCAGTCTCCGCACCGCCTCTCAAGCCGACATCCTCAACACTACGGCAAACGCCCTATGCGAAAATATTATCCTCGGAAGCAAGCCCCAAACAAATACGCATTCTTTCGTCCCTTGTAATGCAGCTCTTTCAGAAGGCAAGCTTCGCCACGCACCACTCCATCAACTGGGCTACGAGAGCCCTTTTTAACAACACTCTGCTCCTTCGGGACATTGCTCTTTCGTCCGCAAATAACCTTAACGTCTCCACGATGCACCGACTCCGCAATCAGCACATCCACGAGTCGGACACGCTCTTCCAATGCCTCCTCGTCCCAACGACTTTCGTCCGGAAAACCCCCAGGCCTTTCGGACGGATCAGCCTCGTGCCCGTTCCAGCCAACACAACCAGAAACGAGCCGGCACTCCAGACCGACGAAGCCGCCACTCGTCACCACGGGGCAGAAGCGGCTTTCGTAAGAACCAACAATGACGCCTCTCACTCCTCCTGCCTTCCAGTCAGTGCGAGATTACGCCGATTCCTCCCGGCTTGGCTACAATTAACTACAAACTACGGAAGTCCTTTTCATCATCGAAGACGGCTTTCGTCCGGAATTCTGTCGAAACCACCGCTCCTCCCTACGCCGCCATGAGGATTCTCCCCACCGATAACAGCACTACTCTCGTTCGAAGTCTCAGATCTCCTACGGAAGGATGCGATAAGGAAATGACGCAAGCCAGGCCCTTCCACCGACCATCGACCTCCACCTCACACAACCTGACGCAAAGGTCGCGAATAAAGACGTACTACACCGGCTGCGACCTATTGTTGCATCCTGTACAGTAGTCAATTCCCCTTAAGCGCTCAGAACGAAACAGAAGCAAGACAACCACAATGGAAGCTAAACATTCACGATGGAAACAAGCCAACCGATGAAGAGGGCAAAAGACCAAACTTCGAAGTTCATCAACTGTTCTGAACAAAGTGCGAAGTTTCCAACAACCTTTTGGGGAACAGCCTGCTTGCATCCCGGGGCGCCCGTCAGGACGGTGCCCGCCGCCGGAAGTGACGAGGTCTGCTGATAATGCTAAATTATCAGGTTAAGATGTTTTGGCAACAAAGAAAGAACATTTTGCCGGCCCCCAGTCTGGGCGGCTAAAAATGGTTTCTTTGTGCCTAAAACATACTTAACCTAACTCCCGCCCTGCCTCCCCTCTCAAGTCACCGCCTGACATATTGAGAGTAAAATGAATGCCGATAGCGTGCACGCTGTTGCTTTTATAAGGGAGGACTGCCACGCGCATGCGCGGTAAGGGCATGCAAGCAGGCGGCTGCGCACCGGAAGAAACCTCCAAGGGAACATTACATTCGAGGAATGTAATGCTAAATTATCAGGTTAAGTATGTTTTAGGCACAAAGAAACCATTTTTAGCCGGCCAGACTGGGGCCGGCAAAATGTTCTTTTTCTTAATCTTTGACCCTTTCCCTTACATTTTCCGCAATTTGAAACATTTCTGTCGCATTGGGATTTATCCTCAACATGCCAAAATATGCTGTCAGTTTCTTACAGTTAACAGACACATGTCTGCTAGTGAGCCGCCAAAAAGGGTTCAAAGGATTTAACGAGCGTTAACCACTCCTGGTCATCTGCCCGAAGCCCTAAGGCCCTAACAATAAATTTTTTAAATCGGATGTCTACAATGGGATGATCTACTGTTACTTGGCGGCGACACACTAGCGTGTGTCTAGATCAGATTTAGACATCAGCCATCTGATCAGGCTCCAACATGAGACCTGACCAATGCAACACACTTGTCAAATGAAGGTAGCCTCTGGCTTTACAGGGAGACGCTTACTAGCTGCAGGCATTCCTGGCAACAGCCTCGGGAAAGGCAACCGTGACAACACAACGAAAACGTTGTAGCAATAGGAGTTGGAACGTATTGTAAACGGTTATTGTTTAAGCACTGCTGCTTAATTCTGAATTACCAGCAACTCGGAATTCTTAATTGTTCCAAAGTTTTTGTGAAGATACTGGTCAAAAGATGCTACTGACATTGCTAACTTCATTAGTGCAATAAAACAGGTCTCGTCGTTCAAATTTTAAATAATGTATATTTCCCATTATCTTAGTTGGTGGGAGGAGGGGGTTCTGAACCATTGTAATTTTCTAATACCGTTGAATGTCCAGGTAAAAAAGCCCATAAAAGAAAATAATACACATAATTTATGGGAAAATTAAGTGTATTTATTTGTATTGGCCAGCATGAACAGGACCATGGAAGAATATACTAGAACTGATCATTAGAAAGAGGGCTATTTAGAAAGGGGAATATGTTCTGTAGCATTGGGGGGGGGGGGGGATCTGAGTCACATGTTGTGCTGATTGAGTGAGCGAAGCAAACAAAATCAGCGTTGCAAGAATAACATCATGGGTGCCATCAAGAAAGTAACTTTATTACCCCTCTGCTACCAATTTAAAAATGGCCGAAGTAGCTTCAAACAGTTTCCTTAGGGCTTGACACCAAGAGCTCCCAAGTACAGAACGCTAAGTATAAAACGTTTTTAAAAACTGAGGAACACTCCAAAGGTAAATTATTTCCTTACTCAACACCCAGCCAGCACATCCTGTTTCCTCCCTGCAGGCCAACATCAAATTCAAAACTAGCATTAATTAAATTGGAGGCAGCCCCTACTACGTTCGGTCGGCGTTGGATGCACCGTTTGCAATACTGGTACGGTTTGGTCACGCATGTGTATGTCCATGTTTCACCGAATTAAGTTTCTTCAGTCAAATTTTTGTGCACACTGGCTAACAAACACTGATTTTTGTTCACTTCGCTCACTCAATGATCTTATCCTGTTACTCAAAACTCGGAATGCACCGTTTTAAAATTGACGCCCCCAAGCATCGTTGCATGAAACAATTTTTTGCTGGCTAATAATGTTACTTTTTTTATTATGATGTGTCTTACAATGCTGATTTTCATTCACTTCACTCACTCAATCAGCACATCCTGTGACCCAAATCTCCCTCTTCCCCTCCCCATGATAATGATCCCGCCTTTCTAAGGAGCCATCTTTCTAATGATCAATTCTATTATATGCTTCTATGTTCATGCTCATGTTTGTGCTGGCAGAAATAAATAAATATCACTTTTGTAAAGCAAACTCCAAACATTTAGTCCACTGGCGTTGTCATTTTTTTTTGTCTGCGAGAGTCAGAAAGTAAACCGGCAACAATGCCTCGTTAGTGTTTTATTTATTTACTTAATACTGTACGAGAGCCTAGAGGACACAATTCCATATGCTCTAAACTAAACTTAAAAATAAAGACTACTCTAACACTAACATCTACTCCAGCAAACAAGTCATTCCTAAAACCAGCTTACCATCCTCTTTGCAAGTTAGCAATGAAAAGCGTCATGCACTATATGTTTAAAGTGATGGTTACAGCGATTGTTGGTTTCTTAACGGTTCTTTAAAATATCGCTCTCACTGTTCTTGATTTTATGTTCTTATTATGTAGATTTTATCAAGGGAAATTATACGTATAGATTATGTAGATTGGACGAACTTTCTGGAAAGTTTTAGTAGTCAAGCAGTTTAGCAACATTTAGTTCATCTGATGCCATAATCATTCAGTGTCAAGTGGGAATTGTTGCCAATTTCCAGAAAGTTCCTCCTATCTACATAATAAGATCGTAGAAATTAGAAGAGTGAGAGCGATATATTTAAAGGGCAATTACATCCATTTTGACATGTATGCTTTACTTTAGGATCACTTACACAATAACTAAACGCAAGAATAGCGGTAAGAATACATTACGTAAGTCCGATATAACAATTTAATTACTGCATCACCAAAACACGGCATGGAGGTAGCCATTGTTTTGCTGGAACGCATAGAAATTAATGCCGACAGACGGATCTTTTGGATGTCGACTCGCAGCCGATTCAGATAGCTGTATTGACTGTGAGGAGCTCAAGCGTCTGACGGCCTTAG
>JAHWFP010046504.1:0-11224 GCA_023313725.1 Lithobius niger | reverse complement strand
TAAAGGTATCATATAACTCATATTTCTTTTTCTATATGAATTTCGCCATTTTGGTTCTTGTAGCCACTTTCGATTTTCTCTTGTGCTTATATTTAACTTTATTTTACATTCATTTTTATAATAATTATTTTTTATTATGTACCATTTCAATGTAGTATCGATTTTCATAATATTTAATGTTTCTTATTTGCCAAAACATCTTAACCTGTTAATTTTAGCATTACATTGTCCCCAATGTGATGTTCCCCTGAAGGTTTATTCGGCTATGCTGCTGCCTGCTTGCATGCCCCACTGCGCTTGTACAGCGCAGTCCTCCCTTATAAAAGCGAGAGCACGGACGCTTTCGGCATTCGTTTTCCTCCAGCGAACGTGTCCACGTCCCTCTGTTCCCCGCCTTTCGTCCGGTTCCGTAGACTCCCTTACTCCAAGTTGCCGAACGGCTCGCTTCACCGGCAACTGCCGAATTCTGTACCCAAGCTGACAACGTCAACCTTCTCCGACGCTCATCGCCGTTCCGGCTGGCTGCACCTGCACCTACAGCATCCCTTCGGCTTTCGGATATGAACACTGCCGCCCTACCGGCCTCCGCCCTTCCCGCCGCTTCCTACACCAGATTCCCGGATGTAATGTGTTGCATTGCAGGCAACCCGTCCAACACTCGTTTCAGTTTCGACTGTTTTCCGACAACGATTGAATTTGCTACCGAGCTTTGGTTACACGATGTCATCTCGATCAATTTTCAAACAATTGGGTCAAGACTCAAGGCTGATGCCCCATCTTGTGATACCAACACGATTTCTTTCCAGAGAAGCTGACTCTCACAATTTTTAACTGAGTCAACTTGCCCCCCGACAGGTAGTCTACACTGCAGCTTTCATCCTGGACACTCGTTTCGTTCGTGTGTAAACCTCGTTCGAGTGAAGAGCCAAGACTGTTCCTGCTTCCACAGCTTGTCTCGACCAGGGTTACCCCTTGTCTCGAGTGAAATTCAAGACAACAGTTTTCTGACCACACTGCTGCTTGTCTCATTCGTGGCTAATACCCACGTTTTGAGTAAGTATCAAGTTGGCTGCCATCCGCATTTCTTGCTACTTTTCTCGCCCGTGGCCGTCCCCACGTCTCGAGCGAAAATCAAGTCATCTGCTGTCGTCTCATTCGTGGCTAAAACCCACGCTTTGAATGAGGATTCAAGTTGGAAGCCATCTGCACATACTGCTGCTTGTCTCGACCGTGACTGACCCCACACCTCGAGCAAAAATCAAGTCAACTGTACTGTTGCTGCCTACTGCTGCTCGTCTCACTCGTGGCTAAATCCCACCTTTTGAGTGAAGAACCAAGACGGAAGCCGTTTGCACCTCTTGCTGCTTGTCTCGACTGTGGCTGACCCCACATCTCGAGCGAAAATCTAGACATCAGTTGCTGCCCACACTGCTGCTCGTCTCATTCGTGGCTAAAAACCCACGCTTTGAGTGAAAAGTCAAGTTGGAAGCCATCTGCATTTCCTACTACTTGTCTCGTCCGTGGCTGATCCCACGTCTCAAGTGAAAATCAAGTCACCAGCTGCTCATCTCAACGTGGCTAAATAAAAAAAACCAAAATAAAACCCACGTTCTGAGTGAAGTCGGGTCCGTAAGACGTCTCGATCTCTTCCTGCTTGGTTCGACCGTGGCTGACCCCATGTTTCGAACGAAACACGTCAAGTCAACAGTTGCTATCCACACTGATGCCCACCTCATTCCTGATCAAAACTCACGTTTTGAGGTAAGTATCACGTCAGAAGCCATCGACATCACCTGCTGCTTGTGTCGCCCGTGACTGAGCACGTCTTGCATGTCTCGAGTGGAAATCAAGACAACAGTTGCTGCTCACATTGGTGCTCGTCTCATTCGTGGCTAAAACCCACATTTTGAGGGAAAAACCAAGTCAGAAACTATCAGCTTCACTTACGACTTGTCCCGATCCAGCTGCTAGCCCCGACCATAGCTGGATTCGAGCCTCTAGTAAATCAAGGCAACAATGACATCCACACTGATGTTCGTCTCATCCAAGACAAATTGTCATTTTTCACTACGAAAAATCAACACCTGTCAACTTTAACGTAATAGCCTCAACGAAGCTGCAGGATGGCCATCAAGTTCATCATCGGAACTGAATACACCGTGGCTCTCTTCCCGTTGATTCCCGGGTCTGATCCACACCTCTCCAAGCCCTTCGGCTCTTTCGGCCGGACCCCGCCTGGTTTTGGCTCCTTGGGTCCCCCATCCTTTGGCAGACAACGCCCTCAGTAACCCGCCCCATCGCTGCACGACACACAGGAAATGCCGTGGCACCCTTAGGCTGCCTATGTCTGTCACCACACGAACTCCCGATGTCTCACAGTCCCAGGACCCACTGGATGTTTCCCGGTCAAGCTCAGCCGTTAAACGCCATCCCTTCGCCAGATTAAACACCGTGGCTCCCTTCCCGTTGTCGTCCGGGATCGCTCCACATTTTAACTCCCTTCAGCTGGCGGTGACCTTCACCGGTCTTGCTCCCGCTATGTCTTGACCCCACGTCCCGCTCGACGCCTCTCGGCTGTCTCCATCCCTGCCAAGCTCAACTACTCAACGCCCATCCGTTCGCCAGGCCAACGTCCATCATCATGTCGCATTCCGACCCTTCCAGCTCCACCCTCAACTGCATCTCCACCCTGTTCTCTTCGCCCCTTCGCCGGCCCGAAAATCTGCTACGGCCTACCTTTCATCGATTCCTTCACCCTTCGGGTTCCACCCATTATGACGAAAATGCCTCAGAGTCCCTTCCTACCGATCTGCTGGACCGCCTAGGCCATTCCTCATTTCCATCCTTTGTTCAAGCACCAAGCCTGGTCTCTCATCCCTTCGGTCCCCCTGGCTGGGCCTTCGGATCTAGTCTCGCCATGGATGAGGTCTCGCCCTACATCCTTGTTTCGTCACTTCCGATCCAGCCCTTCCTCAACCGACAACCTCAAGGACCACCACGGTTTACCGGCCGAAAGATTCCTCTTAATCGCCACGCTTTCTCGGGTTGCAGTTCAGGTATTCGTCCACTACGTCTCTTCGTCTAAGGCTGCCGCTTCTGGCGGCCGCTCATCCCAGCTGGTTCTTCGTCTTTCGTCCAGAAAACATCATGGCTTCTTTCCCGTTCCCCGGGATCGTTCCACCTTCCGTTAGTCCAGATTGGTGTCTCACCCCTGCCTTTCGGCTGTTCATCATAACCTTTCATCCAGCTCATCGTTTGAACCAAAAACACCGTGGCTCCCTTCCCGTTGTCTCTTGGGTCCGATCCAAATCTTTCCGGCCCTTTGGCCGGATCCCGCCTGCGTGCCCTGGTCTCCCCATCGGCCACCTCACCCCTCCGGCACACGACGCAGGAAATGCCGTAGTTCCCCTCGACCTTCACCTACCGAACTCCTGATGTCACGGTCCCACAACCCACTGGATGTTCCCGGCGTAGGTCACCCGCTCTTACCTTCCCTTCGCAGCCGACGCACCATGGCTCCATTCCAGATGCCTCCTGGGATCGCTTCACAAAACTAGCCTCTCTCGTCTATCTGCCCGTCAAGTCCGTCATCACCGGAACTCCTGTTACCCTGACCCGTCGACCCACATGAAGTTCCCGGTCAAGCTCATCCGTTCATGCCTTCCCTTCGCAGCTAACACACCAATGGCTCCCTTTCGCCCCACGAATTCAGCCTCCTTCGGCGATCAGCCCTTCACTCATCCAACTCCTTCGGCCATTTGGCTCCAAGGAAAACCCAACGCATCGAACTTAAAACCAACACAAGTTTTTCTTCGAACTGAGTACAAATGACTAACATCTAGTCGTATAACAACCACCCGGGTCCTTCCATTGTCCAACTTTTTCTGATGGAAATACCACATAAGCTTTCGCAAGACAGCTCCCTCCACCTAAAACCCAAAAACTTCTTCATCAAACATTCTCAGATGAACCAGATCGACATAACACAAACTCGGCTTAAAAAACTGACGAGAAGAAAGGAACCAACTTCTTCTCCTCACTGACTCGCAATCTGACGAAATCTCCGCATCAATGGGACCTCACAGGATTTGAATGACCAACATAGTAACTTATAACAATCAGGGCAATCTCCACATTGTTAAGCCACTTCAAAGCCCTCCGACCGAAGTGACCCCTGCACCAGCATCTTGAGGGAATCCATCGACCTTCACCTCACAAAACCTGAGGGAAATGTCAAGAAAGTAAACTGACTACACCAGCTGAGACCCATCGTTGCAACCAGTACAGTAGTCAATCCCCCTTAAGTACTCAGAACAAAGCAGAAGCAAGCCAACCACGATGGAAGCTAGCCATTCATGATGGAAGTAAGCCAACCGGAGAAGAGGGCAAAAGTGACCAAACTTCGAGGTTCATCACCTGTTCTGAACAAAGTGCGAAGTTTTCAACAACTTTTTGGGGGGACAGCCTGCTTGCGTCCCAGGGCACCCTTCACCAATCTTTGACGAGGTCTCCTGTTAATGCTAAAATTAACAGGTTAAGATGTTTTGGCAAATAGGAAAAAAACATTTTGCCGGCTCCCAAAACGTCAGCGCTCTCGCTTTTATAAGGGAGGACTGCGCCTCGCAGGCGCAATGGGGCATGCAATCAGGCAGCTGCGCAGCCGAAAAAACCTCCAGGGGAACATCACATTGGGGACAATGTTATGCTAAAATTAACAGGTTAAGTGTGTTTAGTCAAAAAGAAACCATTTTTAGCCGGCCTGGCTGGGGGCCGGCAAATATTCTTTTTTTTGCGTTTGTCCCATAATACTTTTCGATAATAATAATAATAATGATAATAATACACGGAAAAAACCGCAGAGCCATATGCTCGTAGCAGCCTTAAACAAGTTCACAATTCCCGCGCTGACCACATTGGCTGAAAGTGCATTCCACGGGTTGATAATACGGTGTGCAAAGTCGTAGTATCGCACTTCCAACCTGACGTGACTCTTGGTCAATTTCTGGGGATGCCCACGAGTCACAGACTCAGAAGGGGTAAAGAATACTCTTGGATGATTTGGTATGTCAAGATAATGGCTCCTCGAGTCCAGGAACAGGTGTGAGACCAAGTCTTCGTAGTCTTTCACAGTACAAAGTCCCCCGAAACTGTTGCACAAGTTTAGTAGTCCTACATTGAACACTCTCAAGACGACTAATATCCTTGATCAGCCATGGCCGCCAAGCTTGAATACAATATTCCGTCAAAGAGCGAACACATAAATTTTAACACTGATTAAAATTAGTTTTTACTATCCGAAAATACTTACCTTCAGTATGTGCTAAATCGTTTTCGATTTGTTTTTCGTACCCACATTTTTAAACCCCTGTACCTTTAAAACCAGCAATGCAATGAGGTTAGCCTCTCAGGCACCTAGTGCGCATGCGTCATTGTCTTTAATAAGGCAACGTCAGCCATTGTAAAATCACTTCGTTTCGAACCAGTCGCAATCAAGAAAACTACGGGTTCTGCAAAGCGGGGAGGCTGGGTGGGTTCTACTGAAGGTAAGTATTTCAGGATAGTAAAAATGTTCTGGTAACGAGTGCGATCGGCCGGTGTAAATCCCTCAAAATCGGGCATTGAAAATTCACTAAACGACTCATGGAAAATAGCGGGTGCTGTCGGGTCTACCCCCATTTTCTTCAGCCGTTCATCTAAACTAGTCTTACCCTCTTTCTTGTCCCTGTTTACTTTCTTGTTCTCCGTCTTGTGCCAAGTACGAAGGACGTGTTTAATGGATGACGCTTCGTGTAGGGAGCACAGTTCACAAAACTTTTTGACGAAATCACTATCTCTGCACTTGCGGTATGAAGGGTGTAGATCCTGTGGAGTTTTAAGCACGTGCACGATGCATAATTTCCTGATTCGATTTTTTTCTCTGATCCTCCTTTCCTCCTCACTCACGAAAGCCATTTTGATTGAGCTCCAAACCACAACACGTTGAGATTTCAACGTGCCCAAGCGAATGTGAGGATCAATCCAAGATGGCGGCTGCATCTCTTGTTAACAGAGCAGCGCGCCTGGCAGGCAGAGGGGAAAAACTCATGGAGACAACAAAATAAGGTTATTTTGTTTTGTTTTTTGGGGCAATGGAAAGCCAAAATAGCGATTTTAGCACAAATTACTGAAGGTCAGTATTTTGCAGATAGTAATAAACTAATTTTAATCAGTGTTAAAATTTACGTTTCTTACTATCTGCAAAATACTAACCTTCAGTATGTGCTGAATTTGTCCAACAGGTCGGTGGGGCAGCACGAACCCGGCTAACTCATTTGCATTGCTCTATACACAAGTGACACGACCCAAACTTCTTACCAGAAAGAAAAATCAACCCTTCCATTCCATTTCTTGGGGGTGATTCCTCTTCCCATCGAACTTGTCGACTTGATTGCATCAAATCAAACGTTCATTCGCACAGACACTGAACTGCTTTTCTCGCTTCAGTGATGGCGAATAGCAAGCTTCCACTGTGTCACTTATCCACTTTACATTTGTGCATTCACTCAACACAATTCTCATGTCTTCTTTTCGAGGAATTCTTCCAAGTGGGACAACACGAACTCGTGTGGTGGTGAATATTCGCGCCAGAATGAGATTTGTACTTCTTTCCCCCATTTAGAGAAAGCTCCATGCGAACGACATTAAGACAGTGACTAGTGCTGTGTAGTCGTTTCACCAGAATGCACATGCCACTGTGTTTATCTTTCCACTGTGAACATCATTCCACTGTGTTACTCTCAAGTTACTCACTGTGCCCACGTAAGACTGCCGTCAATTCCCAATTTATATCCCGGCCGCCATAAGTGGTGTCAAGGACGCTACTCCTCTCGAAGTACTTATATCCTAGAGGAAAGTGTTCTGGTTGATCCGGAACAGACGGTGACGACCCCATTCATGGGTGTTCCTGCCCCATAAGCCCTAGAAGCTGCAAGCGTCCTGAGCTTGTGAGCTCGGACATCTTCACGCAGATCCAAAAGGACAGGACCTAGTTCATTGGTGCGCCCGATGACTCGTCACATCCACCTGCAGATCCTGGCTGGGGTCACTGGGATTGGGAGGGGGTAGCCCGATAATTGGTCCACCCAAAGGAAAAGGGGAGTTGGTGAACTGCCCATTCTCCTGATTTGGGCCTTGTGTCCGGAACCATCGTCCTCAAGCGACAGTGGTGGAGCACTCGAATAGGACTCTGAGCCTTCTCAGTACCCTCTGGCTCAACGATGCCAGCCAAGGCCTTGTTGAGTATTGGCTGTGGAGCTACGTCCGGTATGAGATTCTTGGCACGGAACTCTGCCAGAAAAGCCAGTGTGAGCGCTGACCGATCCCTTGCAAAACTTACCTGACCGACCTCCCAAGACGTTGCGTCTAGCTCACCTTGCCTTGTTGCAGAGGCCAAGGCTCCTAGAATAACGTTCTTCGCAAGGATGCGAACTAGAGGGTTCGTCAGGCACTCTTTCAGGACTGGATTGAGTGACAGGTAAGTTTAACTTGGGAAGAGACCGATTGCGGATCTGCCAAAAAAAACGGAATTAAGGCCTCGTTAAAGTAAGGCATTAACCCTTTCCTTCACATATACGCTTTTCTACACTTCTACAGGATTCACACACATACGCATTTTTACGCGTTTCGTGTAACTCGCACTTCAAATTACAGAGACGTAATTATTAAGCAGTTTATTACATTTTTTAAGTCATGGAATTGAAGCAACCTGGATGTTTTAGAATTAAAAATAAAAACTTTGCGAACAGTTGAAAAGTTACAGCTTAATTTTCAACTGATGCACAATTGTGGAGAAACTGGTAATTTTCACGAGGAAATGGGGATGAAAGTTCTCGTAAATGTCCGTGATGTTAAGGGTTAACGTTGAAAAACTCTACGAAGAGCAACTACGCAACTTGAATTCTGACCACAATACACGCTTGTGCTCCAGAGTTGCCGACTTTCTCTCCACGACTGGACAGAATTATCCCCTGGACCTACTGTGCAGGGAGACCGGCCTTCAAACAGAGAACGCCCACCCCATTGCGGGTAAGGGGCACAGGACTAGGAAAGGATGGTCGTGGAGGACCCTTGCATCCCCTGCCAAACCAGGTGGAAGAGTGGGATTACCTTACTCTCCCCATCAAAGTTTGGTTAACGTTTCCTATCCGAACGGATGAACCTTCTCCAAATCCAGGAAGCAGAAAAAACAACATGTTATCCCGTTAACTTCAATGAAAAAACCTTTCTAAAGTTGCCCATCCTGAACGCCGGGTTCTGAAGGAACACATTCACTCCTTCGTCATTCCAACCCTCCGACGTCAACACGAACAAAAGCGAAAAGCAGAACTGCACCCTAGAATTCCCGAAAAGACTAGAGTGTAATGATGCCTGCTTTGCCATGCAACCAATTCGCTTTGAAGAAGTAGGTAGGGATTTATAAGGTCAGAAAGGGTCCAAACCCAAGCAAACATAGGTCACACATGATGTCCTTTCTGTAAAACATTTCAGTATCCTGCAATGAAAAAGTGGAAGAAACATTCATTTCGTGACTTACTAAAACAAACTGATGCCGGATTGGCGGCCCAGGCGAGAATTGGAGGGCGAGAATTGGAGATATTCACCCCTTAGGCAAAGAAGCGAAGACATCGCTCAGACAGCATGCTGAAATGCTCCCACGGGGGGGGGGGGGGGGGGGGGGGGGGGGCCCCCCCCCCCCACCAAACCAGCTGATCAGTGAGTCCCCAGGAGAAAAGCCCACTAGACCTGTGTCCGGCAACGTCTTCCAAACCCTCATGATCACGAACCAAGCCTTCGACAAAGAAAGGAAAAGGCCAGAATTTGGACCAGCCTATGGGATGAGAAAGAGCCATTACCTGCAACCCTGTCAGTGTGCCGTCATGAACTTAAAACAAAGAAAAATACCACGAAAGGCTAGGTCACGTAATCAGAGCCAATGACTACGACTCGTCGATGGGTCAACTTGGGATCTGAAATGAGGCCCACATTCAAGAAAACAAAATTTTCCTTCCTCATTTTCCACTAACAAACCAAAGTGTGGTGGTCGGGTGAATCAGATGAGATGGACCCTTCCTGATAATTTTGACACAGAGGTTGCATTTAACCCGAAAGCTCCTTCTTGCAAACTTCCAGGAGACCATTAGTGTTTACGGCGCCTCTGAAAAACAAAAAGGGAATAAGAGGAAGGATCCAGTGCGGTAAAGCACTGACAGATTTGATTCCCAAGCCGGGAACAATCTGAGCCAGACGAGGCCACGCAACGGCCTGTCAACTCCCAATCACGATGGCCGGCCACAGACAGTGACGGGTGCAGTGAAGTGTAACCAGAATGCGACCTAGTACTGACAAAATTGCGATGTGGAACAACACGTGGCGAACAAGGAACGCTGACGAACTGCGAAGTATACTTCTGTTTAGCATCCTTGTAGGTCTGACAACTTGCACATTTCGCACGGGACTTTATGGCGGTCGCCATGTCCCGAGCGTGGGTCACATTTTTCTGCTCGGAGATTTAGTGGCTGAACCCCGTTTTTCGCATTTTCTCCGTCACGGGGTTTTTCTTTGGGCGAACTCCAGTTTTTATTTATAAGCCTATGGCTAATTAGAAGTTTGAGTTGCTTTTATGTTCACGAGAAACATCAGCAACTTTGCCCAGCACTGCAAGCTTCGGCCCGATCGTGTCCGCTTGCTGCAGCGCTGCCACTGACCCAAGTTGTCAAGACCAACCAACATAAGAGGCACTTACCTGTCGGAGAAGTGTCATTTTATTTACCACTGTTCTCCATTTGACCTGACTGGTTGGAAAACTTCGTGGAAGAACCTAAGCAACGAACGCACTTTGGGCTGTGCATCGTCGCTTATTTTGGTGGGCTATACACAACATGGGGTCGTGTTTTTAGGCGCTAACGTCGCCTTTAAATTAGCCTACGGCTTGGTAGCAACGATTCAGCTATCTCTTAGGCGCCGGTCCGGCCACGGCCGTTTGCCTAGAGACACCCACCAAATTTTTGATCGTTTAAGATCATTAGGCCCTTTCTGCGTGCCTCAGATTGAGAATCGTGTCCTGTCGGCAGCAGAAATAATTCCCTCGCGACGTCATGTCATCCATTTGTAGTTCCGAACATGCAAAATCGCACCCAATTCCAATGGAATCTCCTAATGGATTTATAGAGGAGGGAATTATTGAGACTTCATCCAACAACCTATGACCTTACGATTTATTCTTACTCTAAACATAAATATAACGATCGAATAAAAAATAGCAACGTTAACACATGCCTGACGCCTCAAGATGGTAGGTTAAGTAGCCAACAGTTGCGTCACTTAAATTTTACTCTATGTGAAAACTTCATGCAAAAGGCTATGATGACACTAAGCTCTCGCCAAAGTGCAGCGTCATAGACCAGCCAGGAATTTAAAAAAAATAAATAATTAAAAAAATTCCGCCAAACCAACAAATTGGAGATTCATGCAAAACAGGGGGATAATTTTCCAAAAATTTTCCAAAAATTTCAAAAGTTTCTGCTTCAAATGTTGCAAAATGACAGCAGCATTTTAGAAAAGAAATCACGGACAGGTTTTTCACGTGGCCGAGAACGGCCAGCAACATGCCACAAGCCTAAGGGCGCAAGAACGCTGGCGGAGAACATGAGGGAAGTGGCGCAGCATCAGCGTTCAAGACGCATGCAAACTGCTACGAGCAAGTCTAAAAGCGTGAATTAAACTTGAAAATGCAATTTTTACCATTTGGAAGAAGCAGAAACACGTCCGCAAACAAAATAAAGGTTGATCTACAAAGAATCAACAACTGAAAGAACGATCCAAGAGATCATGCAAAAAGTAGGCCTAACACAATCGGGCTATAGGCGTAACCCATCCAGGTTAGTAAAAAAAAATTAATTACTTACTAAAAAATAATTCATGTCAGGCACATTCAGAGAAAATGCATATCTTGCACATCGAACACGCAGGGGTGTTGTCAGACTAGTACAAGATGGGAAGTCCCTGGACTCCAGGGCTTCCCCGATTTCCATACGTAAGTTCGGGCAGAAGTAGTGAACCACGAGAAAAGCAGGACAAAAGTTCCCATGCGTCCGACTGGTCTAGTACCCGAAAAACGAAGTAATTTTACAATGGCTGACGTTGCCTTATTAAAGACAATGACGCATGCACACTAGGTGCCTGAGAG
>JAHWFP010046448.1:2010-18492 GCA_023313725.1 Lithobius niger | reverse complement strand
CCTAGCCTCGGTCACTGACTCCACATCCTAGCCTCGGTCACTGACTCTGCATCCTAGCTAAAGTTGTTAACTGCTGTATGGGAGTGTTAATCCAATGCTATTGTATACAGCACAACAGACTTGTTCTTATCAGTTATTATTGTACACCATTCGTGATGACAAGCATCCATTAGCAAACAATAGAAATAACCTATTACAGAACAGACCTATCACTGTATGAACAAAGAATCGCATAATCTTCCGCTAATTAGTCCGTTTAGGGAGAAAATGGCTTCAGCACCAGCACAACACGACGCGAATACCATGCTGTAGTTTTGCTTGCAATTGCAACAAAATTTCTACCAGAGCGATGCTGCTGGTGCAGCTTTCTATTGACGAAACGGTGACAGACGGACATATTCAGCGAGATATTGAGCATTTTCAGTGTGTTGCACAATTATATCGAAAAAAAATCTCAACCTTCTTTCTTGATATTGGCTTGATCTTGACACAATCTTTGCAACTGCCCTTTACTTCTTGATGTGTCTATTCTTGTTTTCTGAGACAAGACCCGCTCATTTATTGTCTTGCAGAAACACTACTTAGCTCCCAAACAGGATAAATCGTTTTCTTACCCGTGTTGGAAAATACCCACCTTTCATCTAAGCCTAACTATACCTATTTAGTGCTGCCAGTGCAACATTTTAAAGATTTAACTTATGGTGAACAGCTGCAGAAAGCATGGTGACACAGCATAGAGAATAAGCCATAGCTTAAGTCATAATTATGATAATTATGAGTCATGTTTATCAACCTTCTTGGAAAATACACATCACCACCTTTCACTAAGTCGAATGAAATCCAGTTATCAAAATTAGAACTGCCAATGCATCAGTTTAAAGATGTAACTTGTTGTGAATAGATGCAGAAAGCATGGTGCAGCTGTAGCTTAGCTGCACCATTAATTATCCCTAAACCCCATACATTCTTTTTATGATAAATATTTTGCATTACATCTTCACCGTTCATCTAAGCCTAATTACATCGAATTACCCTACTTAGAACTGTGAATGCAGTGGTTTAAAGTTCGAATTACTATACTCCATAATCGCTATTGTAATGAAATTAAATATAGATTATGGACCAGGAAGGTTAATTTCACACATAACATGAATGGGACCTTTTCTGAAGGAGGTTTTTCCCAACGTAGTGAGCAACTGGTTTGTTTTCAGTAAGACAAATGGTTTAGCCGTTGTTGGCAGGCAATATAGTGGCCCACCAAAGTGGTTCTATAGCAAAATATGGTACCTGTGGTCTAATCTATGACCTGTATCAATCTATAATCTGTGGTCATGTTGCATTTGCGGCCTTCACTCAGCACAATTATGGGATTTGGAGTGTGCTAACAGTACCGTATACTGATAGGCTACCACCAGTCGCATTCCAGTGACCACTACTGACGTACGAGTGTGTGGAATGAAGGAAACTCGAGTTGGTAGCAGAACAATCACTCATTTATTAATTGATGGAAGCAAGCAATTTTGGCCAAAACGGTAATTCATATTTACAGAGCACTCAGCAGAAGCTCAAATATCAGTCGTGTAGATTCGTACTAAGTTCAGTGATTTACAGAGAACATGGTGGAACCGCACGTGATGTTTTGCTATTTTAGTTGAACGTTTTGCATTTACAACTAACAATCCAAAGTATAAACGTGGTTAACATCACACAGACTTTTGTAAAGTTTTCCAACTGTCAAACTAATGCCAATGAACATACCTCACTTTGCTCTCACCTGGAGATCGAACCAATGAACTGCTTTTCAAATTTTATAGCTTAAAATGTAGGTATTCACTACAACCAGAGCCTTTTGAACACGATTTTACCGTGACTACAATATTCTTGCTGTTGTTCTTGTTCTTGTTGGGAAACTTAAAACTGTATAGTCAAGTTTTCCCCAGAACTGACATAACCTTACGAAGTCCGGTATTTGGGGTCGTGTCATAACTATTTCATGGCATTAAAAATTCTGTTTGAAAGCGTGGCCATTTGTTGTTGTTGATGGGACTCTTTATTCTCTCTAGTACAGATGTAAGAACAATTTGGTATGAAGTCATTCTTAGCAGTACAAATCAAACTAGTTATGGAATCCCCTTGAGATAACCCCAAAGCTCCCGCCATGCCCCCTTGCGCTCCCACTCACCCTACCTCCCTGAAGATGACGATCCAAATTCTTGCTGATCGTGCTAACAGGTTGAATTGTGGCACAAAAAATCATTCTTAGCAGTACAAATCCATCTTTCTATGGAACCCCCTCGAGATACTGCCCAAGGCACCCCGTGCCCCCTCACCCTGAGGACTGACCAACAAATTCTTGCAAATCAAGCTAAAAGAATGAAATTCTTTTAGCAGTACAAATCGAACCAGCTATGGAACCCACATGAAATACCATCCAAGTCCTCCTAGTGTCCCCTCCCTAACCAAAAAACTTCGTATGTTCAGCTAAAAGCATGAATCGTGGTACACTAGCTATTCTTAGCACTACAAAGCGAACTAACTATGGAACCCCCATGAAGTACTCCCACCCCCTTGAGGCTAACATATTCTTGCTGATCGTATACGACGAATATGTACACAAGTCATATGTACACAAGTACACAAGTCATTGTTAGCAGTAGAAACCGAACTGGCTATGGAACCCCACGAGATATTCTTAAGGCATCCCAGTGTCACCCTATACCCCCTCCATGAAGCTGATGACCAACGAAATCTAGTTCAATTGTACTGCCAAGAATATCTCGTGTACCAAAATTTCATGTTTTAGCTCGATCTGTAAGAATTCGCTGGATAAGCCTCAGGGAGGGAACATAGGGGGGTGTGAGGGTCTTTGAGGGTATCTCAAGGGGGTTTCCTAGCTAGTTCGATTTGTACTAATGACTTGCATACTAAATTTCATATTTTTAGCTAGAACTGCAAAAATTTGTCCAGCATCAGGGCGGGCACACAGGTGGTGTGGGTGGGGCTTTGGGGGTTATTTCATGGGGTTCAACGGCTGGTTCAACTTGTACTATTCTTGTTCTTCTTCTTCTTGGAGATATCTTGCTCCCACCTACAGGTAGAACCACAAACCAATTTTCAATTTTTGTGACTTAAAATGTAGGCATTAACAAGGAACAGGGCCTTATGAACGCTATTTTAATACGACTACCATCTTGTTGTTGTTGTTGTTATTTGGACTTTTTTTCTCACTAGAATCGAACCAGTGAACCGATTTTTCAATTTTATAGCTTAAAACTAAGTACCAAGAAGGACCGGACTCTTGTAATCCTTATAAGATGATTACAATATTCTTGTTGTTATTCTTGTTGTGGCATGAAAAATATAACAGATATTAGCAGTAAAAAACTCTTTTTTAAGCGTATAAAATACGGATGTTAAGCCTTAAAAAACATAATGCTCTAAAGTAACAGATACAAGACACGTAAGCCCTCAACAGCGCACTAATAACTGTAAAAGAAGCTCCAGCTTGTTTTTTGGGATGATAAAGATTCTTTTTACACGTAGGACTATTAGTGTGACGCTGATGGCTTACATGGCTCTTTCTTGTATCTGTTCCTTTAGAACATTAAAATTTTTAAAGGCTTACATACATATTTCATATGCCTAAGCACTTTTTACTGCTGATGGTTATAATGTTCTCGGCAACGTTTGTGTGATAAGTAATAGTTATTGGTGAGAATCTCACGATTATCGATTTTTAACCCACGGCTGCGATGATCTGCCGGCGAGACTATGCAAAGTTTGATTACAATTTGCATAGTTCGAGCCGGCAGATTATCGCAGCTGTGGGTTAAAAATCGATAATTGTGAGATTCTCATCATTAAATAATTTATACAACGGTTGGGACGTCAAGCTAACTCGTATTTAATTAAAACGTGTTTGTGTTTTGTGAAAATTGCTTCAATCAGTATCTCAATAGGAAAGAAGGTCATCCCATTTTAGTTTATGGAGAGGGAAGTGTGTGATAGCGGACGAGTTCGTCGGCTCAACTTTGTGGTGGGAGTGGGTGGGGGGGGGGTTAGATAGGCTATTCTGTGGCAAAGTTTTAAGCTGGAAGCTCGCTCGTGTTTATCGAAGCTTTTTGGATCGAATAATTCGATATGAGGCAGCAGGGATACAATGTGATATTTCTGTACATTTGGGATAGGTAAGTAATTCATTTTGTGCGTTTGTAGTTTGAGAATTGTTTCAAAATTACGGTAATAGACTAATAGGTGTATCGGTATATGAATGAAGGCCATTCCATTTTAGTTTGTGGAGGGGGGGTGGGGGTTATACGGAGTCAATAAACTTAAATATGGGCCACACATGTGAGAGTTGGCAGGCATAAGATTTCATTCGAAACATCCTGGAAAGTTAAGTAATTCTTTTTGTACGTTTTTATTGCGTTACGTTTTTGGACACTGTATTTGGTTGTTGGTGTGTGCATTCCAGGTCGCCTGATCCGGAAGTGTCAAAAGTGTGGGTTATCGGCAAAAGTGTGGGGTAACTTGATAATCCACTGTTTTTGCGACGACGCATACTCCGCTCACGGTTAACGGGATCTAACCTATGGAAATTTGGTGGCTCTGAGTTAACATGACGTCACAGCCGTGGTATATAAACAATTAAACATTTATAGGCTTCAAGTTGTGAAATTAAAACAAGCCAGCCATGTGAAATTCCTTGGAGTTAACATTGGTGACCATGGAATTATTTTTACTTACTACAAGTTTTAATTTATTTTTTACACTTTAGCGTTTTTTATACTGTATATACGTATTATTTACCAACTTATTTGTGGGAATGATAAGACTGTTTGTCTTCATACAGTTTTTAGTTGTATGTACCAATTTTATGTATTCAATAAACCGGTTACTTATCTAGCTTATAAAACAGCAAGATGTATACAAAATTTGCATACCACTAAGAGAAAATTACCGCAATATTTATTTAAGAAAGCCAAATCATCTCATGATTTTCGTGCACCCCTCATAGCTTTGAAGACGTCTCATGTGGGCGGAAAAACCACAAGAATTTTTGCAAAATCCGTCGCACAAAAAAAGCCAGCACAAAAGAAAGCACCTGTAAGCATCGTTAGCGTTTTCAAACAGTCGACGCGAACAGTGTTAGCTTAAATTTTACCAGAAGATAGTCTTTTTTTTTTAATATCTTGGACCTAGTTTACTGAAGATACGTCGTGAATTAGAAGTCAACTTCACAAATTTATGAATATGTACACAAAAAGACTAGTGGTGCATTTCGTTGTGTGCAGATAAGGTATAAGAGTGTAGGGCGTAGGAGTATATTGTGATACTAACTTAATGGCCTAGGCCCACCCACACCCAATGTAAGCCAAGAAATTCATTTCTTTCTGCCCGATGTTTCTATTTTTGGGAAAGTTTTACTATTATTCACTGTTCAAATGTATTTCTTTACATTTTTATGTATAGTATTCATTTGTTTATATTTTTATGCATGATTTTACACTCGCGACCGTTGTCATGTAATGCTGTCTGGTGCTCTAAAGTATGTAATGACATTTAAAGTTAATAAAGTTAAAGTTAAGGCAAACTGACCTACTCCAACGTAAAACTGTATTAACAACAACATAATAAACAACTCCAGAGCAGGAAATCTTGGATCTGGAGCATTGATCTTCAATACTTCCAAATAAAAAAATACAAACGGCGACTAAAAATTAGCTTTTTATAGCCTACGAAAATATGTATGCATTACCTGTTTTACTAGCAGTTTCCCCTTTTGACCTTTATTTTCCCATAGAATCATGAAAGTGTCTTCCCTGCCTAGCTTGTGCGGTACTGCGCGTGCACGGGCATCGGTCTGCTTATATAAGCCGCGGCGCAGCGAACTGTTGGCATCATTCTCCTAGGGCGATTACCCCGTCTGGTCGTTCCGAGCTTCCCTACCGCATCATCACCCTCCACATACCTCCGTTCTGCGGAAGGGCACCTTCCTCCACTCCTTTTCCCGTTGAAATTGTCTTGCCTTCCGTTGACCTTCAGGTTCACCTTGAAGGTTCTATGGCAGCTTCATCCATTCCTTCTGCTAAGGTTGACCTTCCTCAGCCCTTGCCAGGTTCATCATACTCTTCCGTCCTTCCTGCGGAAGGCCTCTCATCTCCCGTTCCTTCTCTGGAACCACACTCCGCTAGTTCCTGCTCCGGCTCTAGCTCCTCCGCTTCTAGGATGGGCTTTCCACCTCTGGGTTTGGCCTCCTCCTCCAGTGGTATTCCATCTTCCCTTTCTCAAGATGTCACAAAAGCGGATGCTCATTGCAATTGTCCTTCCGTTCCACAGACCCACATACGCTGCCATACTCCCTCAGCTCGTCCAGGCTTCCACACATGGAAGATTTTTCCATCTCCACTGCTGGGGAGGGACCTGTCCCCTTCCATCGCCCTTACATCTCCCAAGCACCAGCCCGGCATTCCGGCTGGGTTCCTATGGCACAATCCTTTATCTACAGACAACCTCGGCAACCACTTGCAGCGGTTTTTCCTAACCTCATCTCTCACTTCCCCTCCGCCGCTCATAGAGGGGCTTTTCGCAAATTCGGGTCATCCATTACATCCTCTGCTACGGTCGTTCCTTCAGACCCAGCTCCTGCAATGCCCTTCTTCGCCCACCGGTCTTGCCATCACCTGTTGTCACCATTCCTCTCGGCGTTGACACTGCGTCGTCTCCAGCTTTCCTTCTTCCGGACTGCTTACAACTGCCGTTCCCATTCCCTACCTTCAATAGGCCTTTCTGCGACCCAGACCGTCCCTCCATGATCCTGCTACAGCAGTCGGACCCTGGACCCCCCGCTTCAAACACCCTCAACGTTAACTTGATGTGTGAGGAGCTGCATTATGACATCCAATATACTTTCCTTGATCCATCCTCTCCAGATTTTCTATCTCTCTCTCCACGGTCCCCCTCGACCATTCATTCCTGACCTCTTACCGTTCCAGGAATCACACCTCTGGCAGCGAATCCATCACCCTCGCCATCAACTACCATCCACCTACCGGTATTTCCTTCCTCAAGTCGTTCGTGTACCAAGGACATTACACCTCCATCCTCACCTGGTGGTCCGTAACTATTAATCGAACTTTCCTGAACCCTACTTAACTTCCATTTCGGGTCGAAAGGTGTTCAACAACTGTTCATTGTCATCATTCAGGTACCTTCCGCACGTCAGTCCACCGACCAGACCATGGCACCTTCTGTTATGCATCCACACAATGTTTCTTCAACGAAGATGGACCTCCGGCTTTATGTGTTCCCATCATACTTATTCTCCTAGGCAACCTCCTCCCGTCTACACAATGCCTCCATTTCATTGTTAAACGACGCTTTGTTACAATTAAAAAAAAAACAACATAACAAAAACCAAGGAGTAGAAAAACTCTTTGTGGGATGCACGATAACCAAGTTCGTCATTGTTTCCTTCCGCAGCTGGACAACGCCATTACCAACGACGCGACGTTACAGTTCTAGGCTCACCTCTATTCCTGCAGCCGGCTAACTTCCGGCGTACTCAACAGATGGCACCACTATTCAGCTCCTCCCTCTGTCTGACACATGTTTCTGCGTTCTCCACCAGCCGGCGTCCCTCTCTGCGATTGCAACGGTTGTATTCAAACTTCCCCCGCAAGACTAACCGTCCCCGTCGGACAGTTCCTCTGCTGACATGGATGACTCTTCTTCCTCAGAGGGCTCCAATCATCAACAAATTTATTCTACTTGACTCTAGCCAAATCTCGAAGCCAAATGTGCCATCTCCAAAACCCTGCAAATGTCCGGGTTACGTAGGACTCACCAAGAAAGTGCGCATCGACCCACACTCAAGTTGCCAACGGCACCACGTCTGTGATGGTCTAACCAAGAAATGCAGAATCGGCATGGACATCTCACCTCCCAATGGATTCTTAAACGCAAACATCAACATTTGTCCAAACAACGGGCTGGTCGTGCGCGTAGACAGAAGGAAGCCGCCTCCGCCATCCCACATGCCGTCAAGACTTCCCCTGCGCCAACTTATCCTTCCTCCGCAAAACCACCGTCTAAACAGAAGGGCCAACTTCAAGTCCCGCTTCCGCACTTTCCAAAACAGCCCAAATTGTCGTCCAACGGACGTTCCTGGCCTTCTATTAAGAAACCGTCTCAACGAATGGAACGGCTTCACGCTCCACCTCCACGCTCGCCGAACCAACCCAGCTTACCTACAAACAAACGTTCTACCCCAACAACTCCATCGAAGCGGAAGGCTTCCTTTATCAGTCGGCCTCTGGAATCCACACAGCCCAACCTGCTTGCGACGGATGCCGTTCCCACAGTTGCCAGTACATCCGGCCTGCAATCTTTAAAGACCAGTGCTCCCGTTACTAAAGCCGTAAGGATCAAAACGGCATGTCTTCCATTTGCGCCTCCGCGTTACCACATCGTGCCTTATACTACCAAAACAACAAAGATGCCACTTCCACCTTCCGCCACCAAGATAACACCTATATCCCAACATTCTGTGAGTATGGATCATCCTCCGCAATCTGATATCACAGCCCAAGGAGCAGTGCTTCTGCCTACTCTCGTTCCTTTTCCCTCGGCATCCGTTTTACGAGAAGCGCTCGTCCGAGGTATACACCTATCTGTTAGAGAAATGGAGGACTTGAACTTCAACGTAAATTTTGTTCTCACCTTTGTGGAACACTTTTCAACAGAATACGCTTCCCTCCGATCTGCTTTAACGGAATTACCGACGCTCTGCCAAGCAGCTGCCACCGTGGACAGCCTCCAGGCCGAAATAGCATGTTACGGGCATCTAATGAGGCCCTCACGAACGAGCTCGAAATAGCAAACAGGCAGTATTACTCCATGAGGCTTAACTAGGCCATCCTCTGTACACACCATAGATTGCTGTCTCCAATCCCATTCTCACCAACATGGCGGACCTATTATTGTGCTCGCTCCCGGACGCGATGTCCGTATAATGCACCATCTTCTATCTGTACTACCTCTCCTTCTTCTCGCCCCTCCACTGCACAACGCAAGACTCCCTCCCCGCGGACACTGCATCAGACTTCCCCATCACCTCTACCATCTCCTCTAGAAGATCCCTCCGTCACTACCGTACAGTACTACACTCCACCACTTCCAGTGTCCGATCCAACGCAAATCGATTCTACGGCCCCTCTGTCTGTCCCAGACGACTTCCAGAAACCATCAAATGGTTCTACTGCCATCCTTCTGCCATCCTTGCGCCTCCTCTCCTTCCTCCCAACTCACAGCCATTCACTACTTCTACAATTGACACATCTCATGCTGCAGCCTCCGCTTCTACACCAGACGTCGCAACCAATTCAAAACCCTCCGAAACCTCTCCTATCTGTACTTGGCGACAAACCCTACCATCTCCGCTCTTGTTACGCATTTCGAATTACTCGGTCTGGCAATTCCACAACGCCGCCTCCTTCATTCCAATTTTCCACGGTATCAATCCAAACACGAAATCTGCAGAAGGAGACCTACCGTGCTTGCCATGCCGCGCTAAGGCCACAGGCGCAGCCCTGGGGTTTCGGATGATTCCGTAAGCATTTTCACCTTCCGGTTTTAACAGAACTTATACCTCCATTTTATTCTGGGACCGCGAGGCGTCCGTTTTTACCTTCCCCTTCTTACAGGGGATAGTATGACCATTCTCCTCGCTCAACTCTGTAACAAGAAGTTCACATCATTCCAAAAAAAAAAAGGGGGAAGGTAGTGTAATCATCATCCAACCATTTTCTATCTACATGTGTTTCTATCTCTTCACTACCACATCCTACAAGCATATTCATCATCCTCAAGATATATCTCCGGTTTCTTCACGATACCTCCGCTTCCGCACCATCCTCATCCTTCCCATAAGGCAAGATGTTTTCAGATCTTATGCTTGATTCCTTGCTTTGTACCGCTTAAAAGCTAGACCACTGCATGCGGTGTATTTTTTTTAACCTATTATTACATATCCTTGAAAAACCGCATCCCAATCTCACCTAACAATTGACTTTGCAAACTCGCCAGAGTCTTGCTACGTCCCAACTCTGGCAACATGGTGAAAGGGATTGGGAACACAGATGTGTCTACATCAGGGAAAGTTTCTTTTTCTGGGGGTGCCAGCTTGTACTGCGGGAAGATAGAACCTAGCCCTCCTTTGGGAGACGAAGTCTGCTATCAAAACAGGTAATGATATCTTCGTCGGTTATAAAAAAAACTAAAATTGCAGGGCCCGAACCTGCTTAATTTTAGTTTTTATTGCCTAACCGAAAATATACATTACCTAAACTCCTGCCCAAACCTCCCCTCCATGATCTAGGTTCGGGAAGGTGGAGAAATGATGCCAACAGTTCGCTAAACCAAGCTCAAGCAGACCTAGGCCCGCGCATGCGCAGTACCGTACGAGCTAGGCAGGGAAGACAACTTTCAAGATTCTAGGGAAAATAAAGCTCAAAAGGGGAAACTATTAAAACAGGTAATATATATTTTTATTGCGTTTTTATTGCGTTTTCGGTTAGGCAATAAAAACTAAAATTAAGTAGGTTCGGGCCCTGCAATTTTAGATTTTCTTTGCCTAAGGCAACACTGAAGCCTGATTCATAAACAAAATATTCCCCAACTACAGCAACAGTAACACTCGTAACTGAAACATCCTCCCGATTTGGATATTGTCTTAATATGGTAACACAGAAAATTAAGTTTTGCAAACAGTAAGATCACAAGAAAAAGCAGCCACAAAACCTCCCAATCAACAAAATGTGATCACCACAACGATCACTGTTGCAAAACTAGAGAAAAAGCAAAATTCATGTCAACTTACCTAGTCAGAAAAAAAATAATAATTGCATGTATTTGTAACCAAACTATCTGGCATATTCCAAAAGTCTTGCATCGATTAGCAGGGCTTAAATATTTTCGCTTGTCAATTTTGAACATGTCAAACTAAAAAGGGCAAATTTTGACCCAAAAAAATTAAACCGTATCTTGTTCGATGCAGCCTACATGATGTGTAGTCGGCCAACAAAACGCGCTTCACTACATCATTAAAACGCACGCAGCAATAGACAGGAGTAATCAATTGTTGTTGTCGTTGCTTTGCGTTAGGGATCACGAACCCAAACTGGGTTATATCAACAACAATGAGTGATTAATTGTTGTTGTTTTTGTGTTTGCTTTTTGTTGTTGCTTTACCAAGAGAGCTAAAGCCCTCCTGGGCCCTTCTGGGCGTTCGCGAATACGCCACTAGGGTAGGGGGATGCTGGTCTTCTGTCGCGAGCTCCAGCAGAGGCCTCCAACAAGGTAGTTGCCTCAGCCCACTGCTGTTTCCCGTTGTAATTAACGAGGTTCTGGTGGAGATAGGGGCATCGAGTAACATTGTCTGCTATGCAGATGACGTGGCTCTGTGGTTTGCGGGCAGCGACCCAGTTCTCTGCTGCCAGTGTGCCGAGGAGACTGTTGCGCGTGTAGCCGCCCTCCTCGATGATCGCGGTCTTCTTCTTGCTCCTGAGAAGACTGAGCTCGTGGTTTTCAGCAGGTCACGCCGTAGGAATGCCGCTCCTCTGTCCATTTGTGTGGGTGAGACGACTGTGACGCAAGTTTCAGCAGTCAAGTATCTGGGTATCCTCCTGGATGAGAGGCTAGACTGGAATAGCCATGTTCTAGCACTCCGAGAGCGTGTCAGGTCACGTTCTGCTGTTCTTAAGAGGCTGTCGCGAATCCTTGGGGTGAGGCGGGGGTCGCTCCATGCTGTGTTCAGATCGTTCATTCGCTCAGTTCTTGACTATCATCTTCCGTTCTTGTCTACGGATCAGCGGCATGTTTCGTGCTACAGGTTGCAGTGAATGAGTGCTTGAGGATCGTCATGGGATGCCTTGTGTCGACTCCAGTGCACTCACTGTGGATGGAATCCTGTGAGCCACCACTGCACGTCAGGACAACAGAACTGCTATGTTCTCTTGGCATGCACAACGTGAGCAGAGGCATTCAGGACTGCGTTCGCAAAATCATCTGTGATTACTGCACCCTGCGTCCGTCTGTTCTGGACATTTTGGGCCCTCTAGGGAAAGTTGCGCGGCTCTTGCAGTGCGCGTCTATGGTTTCTCCATTGAGAGTGGCCCGTGCTTTGCCTTTCAGCTCGTGGGTGATGAGTCCTGGTCTGCTTGGTGTTTTTGCAAGTGGTGTCACCGATTGTGATGTCTTCTGTGATGAATCCTTCTGCAGGGTTGCATGTACTGGGGGTGTAGGAGTAGTAGTTCCATCCCTAAAGCTGTGTTGCAGTCGGAAACTCCTGTCTGTTCCTTCCAGCACTGTATGTGAGCTTTGTGCCATCTCGGTTGCACTTGATGTCATCCTGGACTGCGATCTCTGGTCAGTTACTATCATCACGGACTCACAGGTGGCAATTGCGGCTCTCCGGCGCGCAGTTGTGACTATCGACTTCACTGACCCAGTTCTCTTTGAAGTTTGTCACAAGCTGTATGTTGTGTCCCGTCATGGTCAAGTCAGGCTCTCGTGGGTCAAGGGCCATGCGGGCACAATGGGCAATGAACTGGCGGACGAGATGGCGAGGGCTGCCGCTCAGAATGCGACTGAGTCCATCTCCCCGGTTGCTCTTCCGACAATGCGACGCCCACAGTTACGTGCCTGGCTGCAGGCTGAGTGGAATAGGGAGTGGTCTGCGGCTGCCACTGGTCGTTTCCTGCACGCAGTACAAGCAGGCTGTTCTTTGTCTTCCCCTCTTGATCTTCTCCCTCTCTCGGCGTCGAGAATCCTCTCGAGGCTCCGTAGGGGTCATTCCCTTCTCGCTGCCCATCGTCACAGGATGGGATGGGCAGCTTCTGCACAGTGTTCCCGCTGCGGCCGGTCAGATCAGACACCGGAGCATTTTCTGCTAGACTGTCCGACTCTACACCCTCAACAAGTGAGCATGCTAAGGTTCATCCGCTCGACGTTACAACCGACTCTGCACTGTTTGCTCTCCTTCGAATCGCCTCGAGGGTTGTTGTCAAGGCTGCGAGCTGTGGCTACCTATGTCAGGGGATCAGGCACTCAAGTGTAGCGAGATTCCCCCCTCTCCTCTGCTCTCCACCTCGTCTCCTCTCCGGTGATTCATTTTTTGGGATGCAGTTAGTGGGTGTGAGTGTTGTTGTAGGTGAAATTGTAATTGTGTTGATGCTAGTAACTACGTCGGTCAGTTAAGAGGACTAATTTGTTGTGTTGGTTGTATTGGTCGTTTGGTTGTATTGGTTGGTTGTAGTTGGTGTGTTGTTTGCTGTGGGCGCATGACTACGGGTCGCGGCCCCACTAAAGCACAATTCAATTCAAGAGAGCAAGACATTTAATAATTGGTCTCTGCCCCAGTAAAGAACATCAACACCTAGTAAATAAACGGCAAACTTGACGTTTTTGTTTGTAATTATCTTGTTTTTTGGGACGATGGAGATTCTTTTACACGTGGTTTAGCCTACATGTCTTTTTCTTGTATCTGTTCCTTTAGAGCATTACGATTTTTAAGGCTTAATTTTACGTCCGTATTTTGTACGCTTAAGCATTTTTTTTTGCTGCTGGTGGCAAGAATATAGCTTGCTGATGGTTATAATGTCCTCAGCAACGTTTGTGTGGTAAAAACAATTAAACATTAGGCTTCAAGGTGTGAAATTAAAACAACTTTGTCTTTAACTTTATTCATAATGTCAAAGCGTTCACTTGGAGCATTACATGACATGAGTTGGTATAGAGCAGTGATACGACGTAGTATTATTCTATATAACTCTATGCTGGAGCCTTAATGGGTTAGCTGCAAGGGGCACTGCAGAGAAAAACAGAAGGGCGTCATACTGAAGCCGATGCTGTGAAGAGTGATTTTTTTTAGACCTAAAAAGTGCGATTTTTGTTGTTGGAGAAAACAGCGTTATTTTAAGCCTAAGAAATCTGCTCTTCCGTTGGTTTTCCATCCATATTTATGTAGTGCACCTTGTAGTTATGCCCTCCACAACCCATACTGGTGCCAACATGGCGGCAAATGTTACTGCTCTACAGATCACAACAAGCTAGAAACAACAACAGGCTTATTAAATAACCTTTCCAAATAAACGCATTAAACAAGCAGCAAGTCATGTGGAATTCCTTGGAGTTAACATTGATAACGATTTAACACGAAACGATCATGGAATGACTGTCGAGAAGTGTGGTATCTTAAAGGCATTTGGAAGAAAAAAAACTTAACATTCTTGATGCTGTACAATTCATTTTATCTTGCCCTATTTAAAGTATTGTAGCTGGTCTGGAGCAACACTTGTCAGATAAGCCTTCATAGACTTCATTTACTTCGGAAGGTTGCAATCAGAATTTTGACCTTTACCATAAGCATTGACCACACAACACCATTTTTTATTGTACAGACGATTTTGTCATTTTGCAAACTTACGGCGTATAATCAAATTATTTTACATACAAAACCTTGAATAATCTACAAATCTGAGACAATGTTATCCACACATTCAGAGGATTTTTGTCGAAAGACCTGCTTCCTACGCGTCCCAGAGGGTCTGAATTCGCTATACTGAATTTGCAGGACTTGAGAGACGAAGAAGGTACACACTGGTCTGCATATTACATAAAAGGAGGTTCGTGCATCTTTTACTTCGATTTGTTTGGATTAAAACCACCTACAGAAGAACTCTGGAACTCTGAAAATCATCTGGAACCCGAGAAGTATACAAGCATCCAACAAGATATTATATAGATAATATTGCTTGGCCATACTGTACTATTTTAACAAATGCTATACTAATTTCCACTAGTGGTGGAAAGGTTCAGCATCCAATGATACAGAGGGGAAGCCAGTAGCAGTTTAAAAAAATTAACTTGGTGGCAGCCATCTGACAGACTGGGCAATGTGTAGGAATTGTTACAGGGCGGCCGAATTCCATACCACTTTGCTCTAGGACCAAGCCATCTAGTCCATGCTCATCTCACAACATGAACTTGGTGGCAGCCATCTGATAGAGTGGCCAGGGTGTTCGGTTTTCTAAAGGGGGGGTTGACATTTCGATCCGTTTTGTTCTGCGATCAATACTTTAGAAGTTACGGCAAGAATTTATAGGATAGGGGAGAAGTATTTGTAACTCTAAAAAATCTCTATTGAAACGTGTGACATTCACTCCTATTAGTTCCATCCGAGTTTTCAGTGGGCGCCACACATTCCATCTAGTAATTTTTTCGCATTTTTCAGCCAAACTCTAACGTAAGCTAAATTACAACTAAGCTAAACTAAATAATAATTAAATATAAGCTAGTTTTGTTTAGTTTAGTATTAAAGGCACATAACTCCCTCCGGTATATTTTAACAGTTTCACTCGATACATTACCGGAAATGGTTTTATATAAACTGATTTACCTTTCATTTGCTGGTCTAAGGGTACGATGCAGATGTCAGTAGTGGCGCGTGAATGTTATTAGGCTTGTTTTAAACGGCTCGGTCCGAGCGGTATGTAACTCCCGCCACATCGCTGGCAAGCCGCGGCCCTGGAGGAAGGATAATTAATCCTTCGCTCTAGTTTGCGACTTGGTCGTACGATGTGTCACGTTGCTGCGGCCCCGAAATGAGTATGACTAGTGTCGTATAGTATGCGCGCTGCGGTCGTTTGAACTATATTTTAGCGTAGGTGACGCAGAGTAAAGCGGCCAGAACGGAGGGATTTATGTGCCTTTAATTTTAGTCTGAAAACTGAGTAGATGTGAGGGTGCAAGCCCACAAGGCCTTGCATCAGCCCTCACACGGTTTGCCCTGACCCCAAAGTCACTCACGCCCAAGAGACAGAAACACGACGAAGATGACAACATGTTCCGGTCTCTCCCGAATAACCCCAGTTCATGCAACAAAGAATCGTTTCCAGCGAATCCTGGCTTGCTCGGGGAGAAGGCTATCCGGGGCAAAGAAGCCTCCCCGACAAAAGATGGCGCCCGAAAGGGAGCCTCTCCGACATAGAAATTCCCACATAAAACTCATGGCACCCTCTATAAACTTAGACGGAACTAATAGGAATGAATCTAAGACGTTTCAGTAGGGGGTCTCAATCACAAATTCTAAATTGTAATAATCCCACAAAATGAACTTGGTGGCAGCCTTGTTTAATTCTCGTGAGATTATGGCATCATCATGGCCACTAAGCCTCAATTCCCCCCCCCTTCATCACGAGACAGGAAATGACGTCATACAAAATGGGCACATTTCCGCTTCCGGTCACATGATCTTAAGGTCTTCCAGATTGATGGTCTTCTTCTACACTTCCGATTTTCATTGTGAGGGGGGGGGGGGATTTTGTCTGTCGTTGGACGAATCTCTTACTTTCCTACCACTAAGATTCAAAGCAACGTTTAATACTTTTTATTGACCCTTCCAGCTCATTCCCCCCCCCCCCC
>JAHWFP010046447.1:0-13444 GCA_023313725.1 Lithobius niger | reverse complement strand
CCAGTCTCACAGGATTGCCAGTTCGGAACCCCTCACCGTAAAGATTGACGTAAACCTGACCAGAATTCGCCTTGGTAACCTCGGTCGGCTTCATTTTAATACTGCTATGGTAAGAGTTGTTATACGAATGAACAATGTCTTGTAAGGCATCGATAAACCTCTGGGTATTGTTTTTGTGTAAATAACACGATATCCTGTCGCGTAGGGAACTAATCACGCGTTCACTTACGCTTGCCTTAACTTCTTCATTGTGCGTAGTATACTGTTTAATGTCGTGCTGCCTAAGCAATTGTCCAACGGCCCTGTTTTGGAACTCACCGCCTGAGTTACTAGTGAAGAATCTAACCCTAGAGACCCTGGGATCCAATAAAATTTCTCTGAGAGCCGATGAGACGGAGAGTGCGTCCTTTCTTTTAATCGGCTTAACCCAAACAAACTTACTGAAGGCATTTCTTACCACCAACAAAAAATTGAAGTTGTCATTAAACGCCGCGAGGTTCGTTACATCCCCTAAATCATCAGATAATGTATCGTTAGGACCACTCAGCATGATCCTATTATGCCGGAACCTTCGAGTGAGGGGCTTAAACAATGTGTAAGTTTCGTCAGCCTGCAGCCATTTTCCCACGTCGGCGAGAGTAATCAATAGTCTTGGCACGCTTATACAGCCGCCTCACTACACCCATACTAGCTGGGTCGACAGGTGTATAATAAAGACGATTTAATAGATCATTAAAAAAACTCGCTTGACCAGGATAATTGCCGTGTGCGGCTCGCCGAGCTCCGCCTACCATGAGCGCCGAGGATGGGTTGGTAGTCTTTCACTCGTTGTTTAGACATTACTTCGGCATGTAAACAATTAGAGGCCTTTTGAACAACTCTCCTCTGAAACGAAGGTTGTCCGGCGTGAGATCTACGAACAAATAACTTCCCCTATCCATTGTTGCCGCCTTATATACGCTAACAAGAAAGGCGGGCGAGTATCCCATCTGGACCGAAAGATGACGTATTTGCCCGACGTCACGCGCGTTTTTGAATAAATACATGTAATGCGTATTGAGGCTTACAGTACGCAAATTTTTCTGATACATGTTGTGACATATTAAAATTTGAGTTAAGTTACGATGATGACCTCCCTTTACCCACGCGTCGTTCAGGACATCGGATTTTACTTGATGGCTGACGTCCAAGCATAGAACGGCACCTGAAGGCACGGTTTCGTATATGTTTTTGTCGAATCCCTGTATAAAGGTTATCGGAAGTTTGCATTTGGATTTTAAAGTTTCGTAAGCAGTTTGCCACGCTCCGTAGCAAATGGTCATGGAGGTAGGGACGGGACTGAACACTTCTTCAACATTTAAAATTAATTTAGAGACTAATTCAGTTTTTCCGACTCCAGATAGAGCAGATATCAGGTGATTACTCGGATGTTGCAAGGATAAATCCATGGCTGGGTTTGAGGGAACGGTAAAGGTTGCCCTGCTTTTTATAGGGGGAAGGGAGTGTACCTTTAACAAAAATATAATTTGAACTGTAGAGTAAATTTTTTTTTTTTAAAGTTGGTTTCGTGGAATAGAGTGTGGTGGTGGTGTTTAGGAAATTAAATAATATTTTTTCATCACAAATATTTTTTTATTTAAGCAAATTTTAGGTTACATTTCGATCTCGTTTTTTGGTGGTGAGTACTGAGCCTCTACATTTGCAATTCTCGTAGCGACGTAAGGGAAATTAGCGACGTACTTTACTAAAAAGGCGTCACTTAAATCCAACGGGGTGTTTGCATATTTTGCTAGAAAGTTTGGCAGTAGCAGGTCAAATGGCACTAAATGACGGTCGGCGGTTTGCAACGTTTCGAGTGGATGAGGATCGTTTTCGTAAATGTTTGTTAAATAGTTCTTTTGTTTCGTTTTGGTAGATAGAGTCACGATTTTGTGGGTTGGGTGCACTGATTCCGTAGCCATAAGTCCCAACACTACATCCATATTAACTGGTCTCAAAAAGCGCAGGTAAACATTAATCGAGTCAGTAGTACAACCAACACAAAATCCTTGTAAGTCAAATTCGTGTTCGAATATTGATAGGCAATTAAACATCATCCCTTTGTCCATCTGACCGTGAGCTGATTGTTTCACAATGGCATAACAATGGCATAAATCGCCAACCTTGGGTTGTTTAGGCGTGGGTTTCCTACCTTGACCCAACATGTGGGACGGCAGGTGTTTTCTCTAGCCGGCGTAGGTGGCTGTTGGGCGGCGGCAGGTTGCTGGCTGGCAGAGGAGTCGGCTGGTTGGGACGGCTGGACGACAGCGTCGGCTGGTCGAGGTGGCTGAACGGTGGGAGCAACTACCTCGTCGTTGGGTTGTGCAGCGGTCGGTGGAGAGACGGGTGAAGGGACGTCTTGGACCATGGTTGTCGATGTGCGTTCTGGTGACTGGGTGATGGGTGAGATGTATTAAATATGGGTGGGGAAGTTTTGAAAATTTAATTCCTCGAAATAAATTTGTAATAAAATTTAGCTTTGAAAAAGCTGCAAGCTGCGGCTACGTGATTAGGGCAGAAATTATATCTGTCCATCTCACAGTAGTTGGGGTGTTAGTTGGGGTGTTAGTTGGTAATTCCTCACAGGCTACATTGCACTTTTTCTCTAAATCTTAATCATTAAAAACTTACGGTCGGTATATATATATATATATATGTAGGTATATATGTACCTCTTCTCCTCTTGAAGTAGGAAGGCTAAAAATATGAGAAAGGTGTCAAAAGACAGGAAATTAATCCGGATTTCGCGTAGGTGTATTTTCGTAGTTCTAGGTACAATTTCTTCCCTCGAAAAAAGCGAAAAAACCCCTTTGGACCATTGTTGAAACGATTTTTTCGAAGTTGATTGTTAGTTTCGGCATTTGCTTAACAACATGGCGGCAAACGTTAGGTTGTTGCTTAAGGAGATGCTGGAGGAGGGATTGTTGGACGAGCGACAGGTTCGCTCGGGGTTTGTTCCGGAGGCGGTATACAAGGTTATTTACGCTGAAGCCTGCAAGAGAGGTATTTCCGATGCCAACCTACATTTGTACGGAGTGATTTGTGAAAGTTTTAGACAGAGACAAGGTAACACTAGCCCTAATCCTGAAAACAATGGCGTTAGCAGTGTAGTGGATCGACAGCCAGTTAAGATAGCATCCAACGATGAAGTGCGTCCTATTGTTACGAATAAGTCAAACTTTAACAGTGAGGTGTTGCACGAGCATGATTACGTTGCAGTACAAAATGACCAGCAAGAATTAAATCGGTGTTTGGACTGGTTCAAGAAGTTGTACGGTAGTTCACTCTCTAAAGTTCAAATGGATAACTCTGTTGTTATTTTGGGTGTTCAGAAGGGCCGACCGTACAGCTTGTCTCACTTGCGTGATGCATTGGCTTTGCATATTGACCTTAGTGAGGTTGAGGCCGCCTGTGCGCTACGTATTAACAATGCATTTCAAATTGTGTTTAAGTCCATGGCAGCGAAAAACACTTTGAAAAACGTTAAAAACTTTAGTATCAATGGCTTTAGTGCGGCGGTGTACGATCTGAATCTTCAGACTGCAGTGATTAGAGTTCACTGGCTGCCGTATGAGATCGCTGATAAAGAGATCTGTTCTGTTATGTCCAAATTTGGTGTTGTGAAATCCTTTACTCGTGAAAAGAACATTATCGAAGGCTTTACACACTCTTATTCTGGTGTGAGGAGAATTGAGCTACAATGGAAAGAAAACACTACTTTAAGTGACTTGCCTGATACTGTGGATATATGTGGTTTGTCGGCTTTACTCGTTGTGTACGGCAGATCGCCCTTATGCTTACGTTGCAACTTTCGTGGGCACGTTCGTCATGCCTGCGAAAGCGTGCGCTGTCAGCAATGTCATCGGTTCTCTGAAAAGAATAAGCCATGTGTTCACCCTACTGATAAGTCATATGCGTCTGCGGCTGCTGTTGCTATCCCTGGGCCCGCTAAGTTGCCTGTTAATGCTACTCCTGCTTGTTCGAGTACCCATTCGACTGTTGCAATAGTAGAAATGGATACTTCTAGACATCCTAATGGTCTTGTCATAGCTGAGGCCAACGCTTGTGAACCTGGGGTTCCTCAGTCGGCTTTGGTTCATCCTGACAGGCAAACTACCGCTGACGTGTGCACTACTGCTACCACTACTACTGCGTTTGTTGAGCCTAGTGTGGATTCTGATTTTTCTGACGTCCAGCTTAGAAAACGGCGGAGAGTGAACAGCAATCAAATGTCGCTCTCAGATGTTTGCCTAGTTGACACTTCCAACCGATTTTCGCCCCTGGCTGATGTTGAGGTTGAGGTAGAGTACGTGGAATCCGAAGTGAGCGGTGAGGATCATGTAAACCTAAATGACAGTGATTCAGTGTGTTTGGAAAGTCTGCGGAGCGAAAATGTTAGTCTCCACTCTGTTGAGGACCCTGAGTCCTCAAGTGCCATGTGTAACAATGACGGTATAGTTGAAAGCGAAATTGTATGCGACAATGTGTCTGAATGTGTAGTTGGTGGTAGACCGGACCCAGCTCCTTCATTGCACCAATAAGAATTTGTTCCTGGAACATACGTAGTGTGAAGAACAATGTTGACGAAGTTTTAAGATTAAGCGAGACTATTGAAATATTAGGCTTGCAAGAGACTAGGCTTCCTTTTGGAGTTAGCATTTGTGTTCCTGGATTCGATTGTTTGTTGAGCTCCCCCTCTTCTGGTATCCGTGTCCTCGTGAACTGGAGAGTGCCCCACCGTGCGCTGGTCTTGCCGGCCTGTCCTGGCATCGATTCATGTGGTATCAGCGTGTGGTCGGGCTCATTCTGGTTCGCGATTGTCTTTGTTCATGTTGTGGGCAAATTTTCGATTGCCGACTGGGAGACCTGGATCCGTGCTCTTCCAACTCCAGTAACTGTTGGAGGGGACTTCAACGCCCACCATCAGGCATGGGGTAGCAATCACTGTGACACCCGAGGTCGTGTGATTGTAGACAATTTGTTAAACTCTGATTTATGCCTAGTACATAACAGGTCCCCAACATTTCTTCGTTGGTCGCATGACAAGATCTACGAGTCAGTCATCGACCTATTTCTTTGTTCGAGTAGTCTTGCGTCTTTCTTCGGATTTACTGTGTCGTGTGACCTCCGCGGGAGTGATCACTTCCCAATCATGCTTTTTTCTATTCAGTCTGCACGTCGGGTTCAGCAGTTGCGTAATTGTTGCCCGTATGTCGAGTCTGGCACCTTTGCTCCTTGGTTGAGTAAATGGATTAGGCTGCGGCGTATCCATTTCAGCAGAGCAAGTCATCCAACGTGGTGGACTTTGAAGTGCACTGTTGCCGTGCGTGATCGCAGAAAGGCCTATCAGATGTGGCGTCGTAAACCAACCCAATACCGTTGGTGGGTCTATGTTGGCGTCGCAAAGGAAACGCGTTCCATCCTGAGAAGTGAGAAGTCTTCTTTTGGGGCTCGTCTCTGTCAGAGTATTGGTCGTGGTGGGTCTACATCATTAGTCTGGAATCTTGTGCGTCCTCAGCAAATTTATTGGATCTTTAATTCTGCCAATGATCGGGTACTTTGTGGATGTGAGATGGTAGATGCTCTCAACAGCAGGTTTGCTGAGGTGTACCAGTTACCTGAAGGCATTACCATCTCTTCTTCTGAACGGCTCTGGCTTGACAGCCCAACGGATGCTCCGCTGTGTATGACTGAGCTTTTGTCTGCACTTTCCCAATGCCGCTCCAGTAGCGCTGCTGGTATTGATGGGGTCACGTACGACTCCATTAGAAATGTTTGCCCTACCGGGAAAGTTGAGTTGTTGGGGTGTTTTCAGGACATCTTTGACGGAGGTGCTGTCCCTCCGGCCTGGATGTTTACTATACTCACTCCTGTAGCGAAACGGGGGAAACCTCGTTCTGCATTGACTAGTTACCGTCCTATCGCACTTCTGTCCTGTGTTCGTAAGCTGTACGAACGGATCTTGGTGCGTAGGTTGATCTGGGCACTTGATCATAGCAACGTGCTGTCTGATCGGCAATTTGGCTATCGTGCTAATCGGTGTGCTCAGGACGCTGTGCTTTTGCTTGAATCTAGTATTTGTGAGGCTTGGCTTCATGGTCACGTTGTACTGGCTGTATTTTTAGATATCCGAGCAGCCTATGATACTGTTAAAACGGATTGGGTTGAGTTCTCCCTCCAGGCCTTAGGTGTTGGACGCAAGCTTGCCAACTCAGTGCTTGCACTGCTTGGGCGTCGTCCTTTTGTTACCAGAGTTGGTTCCTTTTGGTCTGGTATCCGTGAGACTGATAGGGGGCTCCCGCAAGGGAGCTGTCTCAGTCCGATACTCTTTGCTGCTGTGCTGAACTCTGTCCTGGTTCTGCTTTGTCCCCATGTCAATGTTGTGGCCTACGCTGATGACGTTGCTGTGTGGGTGGTTGGCAATGATGTGGTTGCTCTACGCTCTGCCTTGGAGCAGGCAATTAGTTTTATGTGTACACTTCTTGAGGAGCGTGGTCTTGCAGTCTCTCCAGAGAAGTCAGAGGCTGTTGTTTTTAGCCGTGGTCTTCCAGTTACTACATCTATCACAGTTTGTGGATCTACCATTAGGACTAAGCATACCGTAAGGTACCTTGGTATCACTTTGAGTTCGCGGTTGGATTGGGAATGTGATGCCAGTGGTGTGAAGGTGGCAGCTGCTAGCAAGCTTGCCACTCTAAAAGCACTAACCTACGGACAGTTAGCGGCTAAGCGTAGTGTGGTATCTTCTTTCTATCGTGCGTATATAAGGTCTGGAATTGATTATCATCTCCCCTTCCTGGCACAGTCCAAGAAGGCGATTGGCAAGGTTCAGGTTGTTGTCAACCAGTGCTTGCGTATTGTTACTACGTGTATTATGTCTACTCCTGTTAGTGCCATACATGTTGAAGCTGGGGAGCTGCCCATTGCCTGTCGGGCCAAGGAGCTGTTACTATCCCTGTGCATGCGGAATCTTGGCCGTGGTTTGAGTGACCCTGTTGCCAGGGTCTTGTCGGAGTATCGGGATGTGAGTGCGTTTGCGTGTAATGGCCTGGGCTCTGCTGGCCTCGGCATGTCCTTAGCTATTAGGTCTCCTCTCATGAAATTTCCTGACCCTCTCTGGGTTGGTGGTCCCAGTCCGTGGACTTGGTGTAGTGAGCTTGAGCACGTGTTCCTTGGTGACTTCCATCCATTAATGGCAGATGTGTTCTGTGACGCTTCCTTCCACGTTGAAAGTTAGGAAGGAGATGTTGGTGTGGTTGTCCCTACACTGAAGTTCGGTTTACATCGTTTCTTGCCTGCTGTTCCTTCAGCATTTGTGGCTGAGCTTGTTGCCATCTCAGTGGCTCTTGATGTTGTACTAGACTTGGCGATCTGCAACTTCACTATTCGGACTGATTCAGCATCAAGTCTGCAGTTTTTGCGCGATTCCTTCAGCCGTTTGGACATTGCGAGCCCTCTTGCAGCAGAGATCGCATGGAAATTGTTTCAGGCCCTCCAGAGAGGCGTCGTTTCTCTTGCCTGGACGCCTGGGCATGCTGGTTGTCTGGGGAATGACGCAGCTGATGCTCATGCACGGCAAGCTTACGCCGAGAGAGCTACTCCTGTTGTTTTCCCGGTCTCCCCGCGTGATCTGCGACCGGTTTTGGCAGAATGGTCTCGGGCTTGTTGGTTGAGTGAGTGGGCGTCCGATACCACAGGTCGTGCTCTGTTTGCCATCAATCCCACTGTTCAGGTTCCTGCCGCCCTGAGCAGGCTCTCACATTATTCAGCTGGTGTCATCTCACGGCTTAGGACAGGGCACACCTGCCTCAATGCACATGCTTATAAGCTGCGCCAGTCCCACTCCCCACTGTGCTTTTGTGGCGAACAGGAGACTGTTCTTCATTTCCTTTTGCAGTGTCCGCTTGGTGATGTGCATCGTAAGGCGATATTTAGTAGGCACTGTATGTTTGCCAGTCTCAGTGACGTGCTTTGTGTGCACCCTGTCTCGGCTGCCACTCTACGGCGTCTCCGGGATGTTGTAGTCTTTTGCAGGCAACGGGGAGCACGGATCTAGTTGCCCTGTAGGCGTGTTCGCGTTCGTTTGTTTTGTTAGTGTCTGTGTCTATGTTTCAATCTCCATCCCTACTTTCTGTTGATATGGTATCACTGTCCTGCTGTTTATCTGATGTTATAGTTCTGTAGTTTTAAGTAGGTTTAAGTAGTTCTATACGAGAGCGCATGGCTTTGGGCCAAGGCATTCTATATAAATAAAATAAATCACCTCTTCCTGCTGTGCGGATGGTCCACAATTGTTGCGCCACGTAGGAGGTTGTCGGTAGGATAACGGCTGGAAATGCTAACAGCCGACATTCAACAATGAGGCACGTGCAGCTCGGTGATGGAATGCCTGTTGAAGTTGCATTTTGGATATTTCAAATACAAACTACCTATTTAGCCTTAAATTTAAATGAAAATAAGTAAATCTACGAAAAGATTAATGCGAAATTAGGCACATTTAAACAAAATATATTGATAACAGAAAAGGGTGTCAAAAATATTTCAACTTTTGCATTTGTACACCATCGACATTCGATCAATAGTGTGCTATTAGCTCGTGCTCGACTCAGCAATAGTCCAGCCTAATTGTGGTAAACACAAATAGTTTCTAGGTACGATTTTGCCTTGCACGAAATCTTTTATATTAGTCAGAAATTATGGGCGACATGTGGTTGCTGTTTCAAAGCATCACACGTAGCGGGGAAGGAGATGGCTTTTAAGTAAAAATTCTTAATATTTGTGAAACAAAGAAACCCATGTAAAGTCTGCAAAATTTATTGGAATAAAAAACCAAGAGCGGCACAAAGGAGTATGCATGATAAAATTACCAAGCATGTTTAGTTCAAGCATGCAGCAACTCGCGTGCTACAGCGTTGAAACGGCCTTACAGCGCCGATGGATAAAGCTTCTTCAAGCCAAGCCAAGAAATCGCGTGTCTCGCCTCCTGGCTCATTGTCAGCTTAGGTGCATGTCAAAAAAGGGATGGATTTTTCAAGCCAAGGCCGACTGGGTCCAAATTGCATGCCTCGCCTCCTGGATCAATGATAGCTCAATCCATGCCAGAAAGGGAATGGCTTCAAGCCAAGGCCAACTGGGCTACAAATCGCGTGTCTCATCTCCTGGCTCAAGGCCATTTCATGCATGTGCTAGAAAGACAATGCTTTTAACGAGGCTTTTGTTTTCAGTGGTATTATGGCTAACATTCTGAACAAGAGGCGCATGTAGCTATTGGGTGGCCAGACCGTTGGAGTGATGTATGGTTACCATATCGTTCGTTTATGAACTGAAGCATTAAGAAAAACGCGTCCTACATTCTCATCATTTGCTCAATTGTTTTAGATGTGGAATGTCTGTCAGCAGCTTAAGAACTGGAGCATGACAGCTCCTCGAGCGTATTCTTTAAGCTAAGGCCAACTAGGGTATAGAAATCACGTGTCTTGCCTCCTGGCTCCTTAGTAGTTTAGGCGCACTGCTTAAGGGTGATGGTTTTCTAAACAGCGGAGCCGTTTTTTGTTTTGAACTGAAGCCTTACGAAAAATGCGCACTGGACTCATTTGCTTGTTCGTTTTAGATGTGGAATGTCTGTCAGCAGCATAAGAGTTCCAGCATGAAAGCTCCTCGAGCTCAGCGAGACGACGCGGAATGAGCGAGCGAAGCGAGCAACTCCGCTAGTATTTTTTTAAATTTTTTTGTCCCCTTTAACGAAAAATACTGAGCCAGGTGAGACACACTGTAACCTCTTGATCTCATTAGTCACAACGAAGACTGGGGTGTCAAATGCTTCATTTTTCAGTTCTTGTTGCAAAATGAACCTTTCGTAGTAAGAAATAATCTTGCGTTCTTTTTCGCTGATGTCTGATTCCAGATCGGATTTGGGAATTTTGACTATAAAGTGTTGTTTTAATCGTGACCGACGATCGAAATTTCCTTCAGATAATAGAGTCCGTTGATCGTGACGGCATTGCACGTCACTATAAAATCTAATTTTCTGTTGAAAATTTTCAACTGTGGTTCGACAAAAGTTGTATCCATTCTGAAAACTGGTCAACAGCGTCGACTAGTACCTTAAACTGCTCTACGTTCAGATCCACAGACTTTTTGTACGCATTAGCGAAATTCACTATGGTTCTGTTTAGTGGTTCCGAATAATAGCAAGTAACCGTGCACTTGGCTGTCTCGATCAAGACTGCGAGTGGGTTTTCTTGCTCAACAATCGGCAGCCAGCCTGGAAACAAAGCACTGAAGTTTATAAAAATCCTCAGGACTTAACGAGATCACGTATGAGGTCGCCGTGTAGCCAACTGGATTTGGTGAATATTTTCTAACATGAATTTTGATGCTTATTATTGAATTCCGATACTTGTGCAAAACAATTGTTGCCAAGATGGACTGAATGTTTGGGCTTAATCGGGAGAAGATGGTTCGACATACAGAACGCACGTAAATTTCACTAGAATAAAAAAGAAGGAAATTATTTAATAAAAACGTTGGTGAGACAACAATTGTAAACATAATTTATTCAAAATCTAGGTCAATGTTTTCTTTTAACACGTTTAACTGCTGAGCCGTTAAAGTTATCAGCCCATTTTCAGAAAATAAAATAAAATCATGCTCATCTAGAGTTACAACTGCTTCAGAACCAAGGTACAATAGGGTCGGTGTGCCCGATAAATTAAGGATCCCGTCCTCCGCGAAAGAAGGCAACATTGGCTCCATTTTCTGCCATTCTTGCAGAAAAAATACCAGGAAAAATTGGTTCTCGTTGATCGTGTAACTGCCCTCTACGACTGAAAATTTAGTTAATTGAGCAGTTGAATTGGTATAATTTATTTTGAATAATACGTTCCCACCTAAATTTAAAACAAAATCACCCATTGGTGTCCCTTTATTGTGAACAGAAAACAAAGTCATTTTTCGTTGAAACGGAAATGCACGTCAAGATTGTTAAATAGCCACTTGTTAACTGTTTTACTGCATGTGCAAGATTCGCAAATTGGAGTTCTGACATTACCACGCAACCGTTGTAGACGGGTGTTTGGAAAGTGACATAGCCTGTGGGAAACGATACGTGTATTTTTAGGTTGTCTGAATGATAAAGAGTTTGGGGTAAATTTGATAGAAATTGCCATGCTCTTAAACGGTTATAAAACTTGGCCCAATCGTGTAGAGATATCTTTACGCCGTTCAAAAGACGAATTAAACCTTCTTCAGTAATTTCAAAACGTCTAATATGTACGTACAATCCCGTACCAGGTACAGTGACTAACAATTTGTGTACACCTCCCAAATCGTAAAATTGTAATTTCATGAATTCGAAATATTTTCTCATATTTGTAATACCTTTCTGCCTGGTAGGGTAGGAAAGAAAAAATTGTTATAAGTCTAAGTTCTAATTTTTGTTTTCAAAAAATAAATAAGAGCTAGAGAAAAGTACAGTAATGTATTGGCTTACCTCGAGAGCTGTGGAGAACTTCTGTGATGGCCTTTTGAAATTTTGTTTGTGACAAATTTTGGTCGGTCCCGAGGGGTTTTATACCAGGTCGAAATATGTTAATTGTGGTCCTTCTACCAAGGTCCTACGCTTCTGACGTCACAGATAGGGATGGTTATCCATGACTTTTAACTAACTGGTAATTTTTCTCACTTGTGACGTAGATTGGAGGCGGGATTAGTCTCGAGAAAAACCACAATTGGTTGGCCTCGTTTCTTCTACCACGTGCGACCTTCGTTGAATTGGGAGTGTGGTCGAGTCAAGTATGCCCCGTGGCATCTAGTTTATTATCGAAATCGGTCAGCTTTGCCCCTGATTTGCCTGCTGACTGTTGTTTAGGCGAGATGGTTATACCAACGCACCCTGTCCTGTGCAAGCTCCCATTTACGGAGTTTGTGCTTCGATGCATGGTAGGTGAATTAAAAAAAAATGTATTGTTCCTTTGGTTGATGACTTATTGATAATCTATATTTTTCTGTGTTTCTTAGCACGGGGACGAATGCTTCGTCCCTGATGAGGGGCTGGTGATGCCCTAAACTTTGTCGAACGTGGTTGAGGTAAAATTTTGTGATATGTAAACTTTAATTTTATTTTCTGCTTTAAAATTTTTTTTAATTTTGTTGGTGCTGTACCTTTAATTCTTATTTCAGGCTTCTTTAGCGGGGCAAACTATCTTTGCCATTAGGCATACGATTGTCTGCACAATGGTAGTTTTTCGATTATTTTATTTTTCGTTTTGTTCACGTTATTTGTTTTTCCATTTTAAAGTTTATACAGATGACCATATTTTGTTTGTTTTTGTTTTGTTGTTCGTTGTTTTCTATCTAGTGTCACATTGCACTTCCCATGGGTCTACACGTGGTGGGAGATGTTATAGAAGCAGTGTTGGCCCCTGCTTGTGAGCAGTGCGGGGAATGCATGATGTGTGGCACTTAAAGGTAAGTGACATTTTTGTTTTGTCTAGGAGCTCATCTTAATAACTGATGACGTAGGTGGCTTCACAAAGTCCATTTGGGACCATTTCAGTTCACACGATTTATGATTGGTTGGATTGAATGAAGGAATCTAAAACAATGAGACGAGCATTTGGTACAGATTAAAATTAAAATCACAAGCCGAGGTGACAGGCCTTCCTATCAACGTGGTGTTGTCTGTGATCTTTGGGGTGTTGTGGGGTGTGTTGGCGTTTGTGTTATTGCAGGCTCTCGCGCCATGGGGGACAGATGGGGCTGCATCTACTTCATCTACAGGTGGTTACGTACCTATGAGTATGGCGGGAGAATATGAGATTCCTATGGTGACACTTCATAGGTCTTCACCACCACCTCTATCAACTCGCTCCCCACCGACAACCCTGTCGTCACTGTCAACACGTTCGTCGACAGTCACTCGTGAACCGTCCTACATGCTTCCTCCACAACCCTCGACTTCTCCCATTGTTACGAGGGAATCTAGTTTTACCTTTCCTCCCCCGCCTCCTGAAATCCCACAAAAAGTTGTAAGATTTTCATCGTTAATTAGAACAACGCGGGCCAAAACTGAAACCAGTTACAACTAGTGGAGAAGTTCAGTGTAAGTAACAACGACATCAGACTAATTTTGTAATGTGATTTTTATTTATTTCGTATTAATTTTAGTACTGCTTATGTTTTAGAAATATGCATTGAAGAATTTTCTTTTTTTTTGAGAATTTTATCGTTATTGCATGTTCATTTGATGATTTTTATTTGGTATTGACTGTTGATGTTACGTATTTATTTTTCTTTGTTATGTTTGTTATTAATTCAATTTTTGTTGTTGTTGTTTGTCCTTTCTTAGGTTTCAAGCAGGAAAATTAATTAAGAAGAAGTCGAAGAAGACTATTTTGAATTTTTT
>JAHWFP010046444.1:0-17338 GCA_023313725.1 Lithobius niger | reverse complement strand
AGAAGGAAACGTCGCTTCCTGAGAGCCAAATATCCCACAATGTCATGTAATAAGTTTATTAAGGTGGCTTCCTAAGAAGCTAACTCCCAAAACGTCATGCAATACGTGTATTATTAAGGTCGCTTCCTCACAAGAAAAGCTCCCACGATAACGAAAAAAGCTGAGGGAGAGACGAAATTAGGCTGAAATTAGGTTTGGGAATTTAGGTCAGAAGAACTTCAGGGTTAAGTTAGGTTTGGGGTAAGGATTAGGTTTGGAAAGCCTACCAGCAAAAAGCCCCCCTAGACTTGGGGACCTCCCTAGCAGGGGAGAGGAGAGGAGAGGACCAGCCAGGAGGCTGGCCCGAAGGCTAACTGATTTTGCATGGCCGGGCGGCTGCTTTTATGCGATTTGGTTACCCCTGGCAACCGCGAAATAGCCGGGGTATTATGGGTAAAGAAGTTTCTCGAAGGTTCTAGATGCAGGAACCGGAAAGGAATTACAAGGCATGCGCCCTTCAAAGGAAGATTAAATAAGACCTTTTAGCTTGGCCATTGGCCCCTGCAACATAAGTCCGCAAGATTTGCAACAAGCTCACAACCCCACAAGAAGCTCAAACTCCCCCTTGCAAATCTTGCACACACATTTTCATGACACTAACCATGTTGAATCTTTATTGAACAAGGTCTGTAAGCTGCACACTCTGAAAGGAAACACTTGTTTTTATTAATGAACATGAAAAAAATGACTGAATTCTTAAACTTGACTGTTTAAAGAAATCATTGGCGACCCTGGAACTCGATTTCCCAGAGTCATGATTGAAACCTACGCCCTAAGACGAGATTGAATTGCACCCGGAGGCGACTTTGAGATTGCACCCGGAGGCGACTTTGAGATTGCACCCGGAGGCGACTTTGACACTACATTATTTTGTAGCCGATGGAAATGAATTGTAGATTTGCTCGTAACGAGCAAAGAAAAAACAAGAAATCTCTCTTTTGAGCCTAGCAGAAATTAATGAAACCTCTATGGGTGAGAAGAAATTGAAAAACCTCTATGGGTTCGAAGTATTGAGGAAACCCCTGCCTGTGAGAAGTAATAATTATTGAATGAACGTTGCCACTCGTTAGGGAAAATAAGACATCCTGACGAAATTGCTGCCGCAAAATCTAACATTAAATATTGCTCCTGCACAAAACGAAAGATTGAGTTTACAAATATTGTTTACATGAATTGAATTGGCTATTTTAAGAGTTGGCTACTTCATAGCTAAACGACAGCATTGTAAATTAAGTTATGTTACTGAAAGAAAGAAGGCCGAAAATTAGGTTGATTGTGGGAAAAAAACCCCTTTGGGGAAAAAAAACCGAAGCAGAAGAGAACTGCTTGTGAAGCGGAATTTGGTTTATGAAGATGCTTCGAAAGAGCATCGAACATTAGAAATATTTAAATTTTGTGAGTTAGCATAGTTTTATTTGGTGCCATTAAGCCAAAATTAAAAAAAGGAAATAGGCCTATTTTTTAGGCTTAAGTTAGGCTTAGCGATGAAACCTAAAAAAACGGATTCCCCTAACCCTTTTACATACCCCTATTAAATTTGAGGACGATCGGAGCACGTTAGGCCTAAATAGTGGTTTAAGCCTAACGAAAAAACCTTTAAGGCCCAGGCTTAGCCAAACTGGCTTACCCACGTTTCACCTTAAAGTAAAAAACCTAAAGGGGGCCTAACTCTTCTCCCGGGTTTCGGCACCATAACGAAAAAAGCTGAGGGAGAGACGAAATTAGGCTGAAATTAGGTTTGGGAATTTATGACTAGAACTTCAGGGTTAAGTTAGGTTTGGGGTAAGGATTAGGTTTGGAAAGCCTACCAGCAAAAAGCCCCCCTAGACTTGGGGACCTCCCTAGCAGGGGAGAGGAGAGGAGAGGACCAGCCAGGAGGCTGGCCCGAAGGCTAACTGATTTTGCATGGCCGGGCGGCTGCTTTTATGCGATTTGGTTACCCCTGGCAACCGCGAAATAGCCGGGGTATTATGGGTAAAGAAGTTTCTCGAAGGTTCTAGATGCAGGAACCGGAAAGGAATTACAAGGCATGCGCCCTTCAAAGGAAGATTAAATAAGACCTTTTAGCTTGGCCATTGGCCCCTGCAACATAAGTCCGCAAGATTTGCAACACACGATGCCATGCAATACGTTCATTGTTAATGTTGTTTCCTGACATGCCTCCTGCAGTGGCATGCATTAGATTTATTATCAATGTCGTTTCCTGAAAAGCGAAACTCCCACAACGTCATGCAATAGGTATATTTTTCAGGTCGTTTCCTGACAAGAAAAGCTCCCATAATGTCATGCAATACGTTTATTTATAATTTTCGGCTGTTTCAACCACCTTTCGGCTTTGGTCACATAATCACTTACGAAAATGATAGAAAAACCACCTAAAAAAGGAGCACGTTACTTGCATGTGAATAAAAACAATATTAGTTCATTTCCTCCTTGTGCTGCATTTTTTAAAGGTGTGACCAGTTTCAAAATTGGTGTAAACTGTCGAAACATTAATAATAAACGTGTTGCATGACAATGCGGGAGCTTTCCTTGTCAGAAAGAGACTTTTTCTGCTGCCTTCATCACCATAAATTTATGACGAAAACTTTCTCCTGGCCGGCGCCTGGAAAAGGGACAGGGGCAAGTCACGCATAGTGTCAGCCAGGATAGTGTTTCAGAAACCATCTTTTTCAGCGGCTGTGGCGTGATACTGGTTCTTTTCTGGGACCCTATAAATTGGACGTTTCCCAGACCAAACCTTGGGTTTTCCTGTTGATAGGAAAATTAAACTTCTAATTCATCTAATAGGGTTCAAAATTGTGCCAGTCCTTTTCCTGCTGCCTTCATCACCGTAAATTCACTATGACGAAACGTTTCGCCTGGTCGGCGCCTGGATAGGGGACAGGGGCAAGTCGCGCATCGTGTCAGCCAGGGTAGTGTTTCAGAAACCATCTTTTTCAGCGGCTGTGGCGCGATTCAGGTGAATTCTAGCCTTTTTCTGGGACCCTATAAATTGGACGTTTCCCAGACCGAACGTTGGGGTTTTCCTGTTGATAGGAAAATTAGACTTCTAACTCATCTAATAGGGTTCAAAATTGTGCCAGTCCTTTTTCAGCTGCCTTCATCACCGTAAATTCACTATGACGAAAACGTTCGCCTGGTCAGCGCCTGGAAAGGGGACTGGGCCAAGTCACGCACAGTGTCACCCAGGGTAATATTTGAGATTAACATCTTTTTCAGAGGCTATGGAGCTATGCTGGTCTATTCTGGATGTTTTCTGGGATATTAAATTAGACGTTTCCCAGACCGAACCTTGGGTTTCTCTGTTGATATGAAAATTAGAATTCTAACTCGTCCAATAGGGTTCAAAATTGTGCCTATCCCTTTAACTGAACAATTGCTTCAGATCCACTCTCCGTTCCTTATGTAAAATAAAAAAGACAAGTGGAATGGTTGAAATTGTCTTTATAATATTTTTCGACCACAATGACTTAATATTTTTTAAAGGATTTGTTCAGCCAGTTTTGACTAAGATGACTACGATTGGCAGTTAACCGTTTGTGCGTACACAGAAGAGAGAAGCGAACATTGAAATATCAAAAATACCTTCGTAAAGTGGACGCATAATCACTCGCACGAAATAGAACTAAAACCGAAACCGACAAACACAGACAAAACAATCTCCCTTAACAAAAAAAGAGTCAGAATGTTTAAAACTCGTATAGTTCGTTTCGTTCGTATCTGTGATTTCCGTGGGGATACAAGCTCTAATGTTTTTTGCTAAACGGAAAAAAAACATTTTTTATGCAGATATCGATTCAAATGCGTAAGCCAAACAACAAACACTGCTCTACAAGTTTTCTATTAGATGCTGAGCCTAATTTGCAATTAGGCCCACGAGACCCAGCATAGGGCCCCACAATTTATTCCACCTCCCCCACTCCGAGACATTAAAGTGGTTCTTTCCTTATTATAACACACACAGGGAATCCCAGACTATGTCCCCCACTAGCCCAAATATGGCTCTATGCCGTATACTATACTGCAATGGTTTCCACTTATAAAAACATTCCTTACTCCCTATTCCTGCATATTTGCCTTTCCTCATTATAACATTCATATGGAATCCTAGAATAGGACCCTAACTATCCCAAATATGGTTCTATGTTAAATAATATACAGCAATAGTTTCGACTTATAAAAACATTCCTTACTCCCTATTACTGCCTATTTGCCTTTCCTTATTATAACGCACACAGGAAATCCTAGAATAGGGCCGCCACTAGCCCAATTACGGGTCTACGCTAATACTTATAATAACATTCCTTATTCCCTATTACTGCCTATTTGCCTTTCCGTATTATGACACTCACAGGGAACCATAGAATAGGACCCAAATATGGGTCTATGCTAAATGCCATATAGCAATGTTTTCGACGTATAAAAACATTCCTTACTGCCTATTTGCCTTTCCGTATTATAACGCACACAGGGAATCCTAGAATGGGACTCTAACTAGCCTAAATACGGGTCTACGCTAACTACTACACAACATTGGCTTCGACTTATAAAAACATTCCTTACTCCCTATTCCTGCCTATTTGCGTTTCCTTATTGTAATGGTCACAGGGAACCAAAGAATAGGGCCCAAATATGGGTCTATGCTAAATACTATACAGCAATGGTTTCAAATTATAAAAACATTCCTTACGCCCTATTACTGCCTATTTGCCTTTCCTTGTTATAACTCACACATGATATCCTAGAACAGGTCCCTAACTAGCCCAAATATGGTTCTACACTAATACTATACAGCAATGGTTTCGATGTATAAAAACATTCCTTACTCCCTATTCCTGCCTATTTGCCTTTCCTTGTTATAATGCTCACAGGGAACCACAGAATGGGGCCCAATTATGGGCATACGCTAAATACTATACATCAATGGTTTCGACCTATGAAAACATTCATTACTACCTATTAGTGCCTATTTGCCTTTCCTTATTATAACATACACGGTGAATTCTAAAATAGGACCCTAACTATCCCAAGTACGGGTCTACGCTAAATACTCTACAGCAATGGTTTCGACTTCTGAAAACATTCCTTACTCTATATTCCTGCGTATTTGCCTTTCCTTGTTATAACGCACACAGGGAACCCTAGAATAGAAAGGACCCTAACTAGCCCAAATATCGGTGGACTGCCTATTTGCCTTTTCTTTTTATAACCCACACAGGGAATCCTAGAATAAGGCCCAAACTAGCCCAAATACGTTTCTACGCTATATACTATAATATAGCAATGGTTTCACCTTAAATAACATTTCGATATTTTGAGATTTGTGAGGGGAGGTGTAGTTAACGTGCAAAGTAAAAATAAGCAAAAAATCTTTAGTAGTGAATCATGTTAAGCAAAAATGACTGCTTATTTAATATCAGCCATACAAATTGCAGCAACTCGTAAAAATACGACGCAATTTGGCGTAGTGTGTTAACGTGTTATCTGTTATTATTCATGTCCAGGGAACATCAGTTCTTACGCCTTTAAATTTGAATTTATTGATTGAATAATCAGTGGCAATAATAATAGTCATTCATGTTTATTTGTAGATCCAATTCAAAGGCAGTACTAACGACGTCAATGCCTACTTTGCTGTTGATGATATAAAATTCAGTCAGTGCGACTGGCAGAGTGAGTAAACGTGTTAACTCAGCTTTAGTTTGATTTACAGATTAGGTTAATTTGTTGTTGTCTGTTGTTATGTCTTGTGGTGTGTATTTAACTATTGATTCACTGTGTCTGTCTGAATAAATCATTTTAGATTATGTTTGTTGTTTTCGCATGTTGTGTTTTAGCTCGAATACAGCATTTTAAATTGATGACTACACTGTTACTTCACTGCACATCCTGCTCCACAATACGTTACTGAAGGCTAGGAGACAAGTTTTTTCTATATGCCATGAAAATATCCATTACCTGAGCTTTTAGTATTCTCCTTCTGCTTTGCTGTTTGATCTAGAGACTAGGATTCTTGGAGCCTTGCCAGTATCGCGACCCACTGTGCATCCATTCTCCACAGGCTTCGTCTATAAGAGTGCCGTCGACGGTCGATGCTTTACCTTTTCTTCTATACGTCTCGACTGCATTGTAATCAGTTGTGCCCTTCAATGCTTCGCGCCAAGGGTACGCCCAGGGAACCATTGGCCAGGGTGGCCACTCTGCCACCTTCACTAGCTGAACTTTTAATGGAAGATCCTCCATTATCCGGGTTTTCAACCTTGTTCGCGGCCTGCCCACGGTCATCTGTCACCCAGGTCCTATTGGCAGACAACCATTCCTATAGTCCCTCTTCTGTGGGCCTGTCAGTGCCCGACAGACCCACACTTGACACAACCACTACGTCCCCGATCCAATGTGACCAAGCTCGTCCCGCGCCAGATTTACAGACACTTCAAAAGGAACTCTTTAATACTAAGGAAGCATATGCTCGCCTAAAACTTCAAGGCATGCTGCCTCGCCCCACCGAGGGCCCAGTTGACCTCTCTTCGCGGTCTTCAAGGGACTCGATCACCTCGCAGTCCCAGTCACCGACCGTCCCACCGAACCACTTTCCAAGGAAAGAGTTCATGAACACATGGAATCGGCGCTCCATTCTTTCAAGCGCAAGCGACCAGCAACACCTCCTCTGTCTCCGCCAACCCGATATACACAAGACTGGGTTGCTTCTACCACCAAGAAATCGAAATTGTCTCCTTGTGGCACTCGGGACCACCTCGCCAAATGGATTCATCAACAGCTGTTCAGTCTGTTCAACCGCCATGGCTGTCGTGCTCAGTCCTACCAGCCAATTCGGACTGTTCATGTTCCATGACCGGGAACCAGGCTCAACGTTCAGTCGCATCCTATGATGCTCTTTCTCACCATGCTCATTTTTACTCGTCATTTGCGAACGACCCTGATCCATCCAAGATCCGTCTTCCATACCTGTTGAAGATCGTCGAAGATATTATTCTGGACTGTTTCCTTTATAAGCCCTCATCCCTGACGCCCGAGTCCAGCAAGAATCGTGGTCTCTCCACGGGCTTTGGCTTTGGTCTCCTTGACCAACCTCCTCGCCAGCAAATGGTCCTATGCCAGTCCACAAGTTGACTCACAACATTGCTTCATAATGGTGGTCCCTGTTAGGCAACGGCGATTCTTTAGAACTGAACAAGGATCCTCCAACACCGCAACCAGGGCGGAAAACTTCTTTCTTGTGTCCAACGAGTAATGGAACCGCTAATCCTCACAATTTTGATACTTAGGATTAGCGGTTCCATTGCTCGTTGGACGGAAGAAAGAAGTTTCCCACCCTGGTCGCAGTGTTGGAGGATCCTTGTTCAGTTCTAAAGAATCGCCGTTGCCTAGCAGGTACCACCATTATGAAGCAATGTCGCGAGTCAACTTGTGGACTGGCATAGGACCGCTTGCTGGCTAGGAAGTTGGTCAAGGAGATCAAAGCCAAAGTCCGTGGAGAGACCACGATTTTTGATGAACTCAGGTGTCAGGGATGAGGGCGTATAAAGGAAACAGTCCAGAATAATATCTTTGATGACCTTCAACAGGTCTGGAAGAGGGATCTTAGATGGATCAGGCTCATTCGCAAACGATGAGTAAAAATTAGCATGGTGAGAAAGAGGATCATCGGCTGCAACTGAACGTTGAGCCTGGTTCCCGGTTAAGATTTCCTGGTTCCCGGTGAGGATGAGAATTTTGATACTCAGTCAGAATTTATTACTGCAGAGCTGAAAATGGACTTCGGGACCTCGTTTTTAATTCCTAGCAAGGTTTCGGTCCTAGCTTTGGTACTCCGTGACAACGACTGACTATTGCACCTTGGTCTTTGAGCGCCCTCTCAGGCGGATGTTTTAAACATGGCGGCTAATGCTTTATGCGAGAAGTTCTTTGCTGAGCCACCACCAATTGAGACTAGGAATTTGGTCTTTCTCATTAGTCAAGTGTTCCAGAAAGCTTACTTCGCGACATACCACTCCATGAACTGGCTCACCAAAGTGCTCTTCAATTTGAGAGTGGTGGCCCTCAACACGCCGCCAAATCTTAACGACTCCACTCTCCATGTGCTATGCAGCCAACCGATCCATGAACCAGACACACTATTCAGGGGCCTAACAAAATTGCTCCATATTTAGATATCGCCCACAAACCAAAACCGGTTAGGCCCAAAAACTCCCGCCAACCTAGCGCCTCTCGGTGCCTTTTTCTAGTGACACCAAAGATGACTGGGTACTGCCACCAGCCACCAACCATGACGGCTGGACCCCGTCTCCTACATGCCATGAACAGACACCCTTTTGCAATAAAGGCCTCGGCCGCAGATGTGGCTGATTCCTTGGTTGGTCACAGTGCTACTCCTGAGTGATGATGACGATATGCTTCCCAGGGGCCTAGGCCATGAGCCCATCCTAGTCGTTGACAATTGTTCCACGACCCTTTCAGTTGGGGGTCATTTGTGGCATTTTTTACCTGCCTAGCAGACATTAACTTATGACACGACCACATTATCAATCATCAGTCACGGATTCTGCCCGTCATGCTCCAAGGCACCTCCCCTTACGTCTCCTCTTTGGTCTAATGCCACAAGCGCCTATGCCCCCTGCCAAGCGCCTGCCCCATTTCAGCGAAATAACCAGCCTCCTAACGAAAGCGGCCATCAGGCCCAGTCTCAACACGGACTGGCCGGTATTTTACAGTCGCATCTTTCTCTGTCCCAAGATTTCAGACTGATCTTTGGTCCTTGAACCAATTCATTCACAGCAACCACTTTCAAATGGAAACAATGGAGTCCATTCCACATTCGTTGTTACCAGCAGACTGGACGATTTCCATTGATCTTGCGGATACCTACCTTCACATCCCACTTCATGCATCTGTCCAGCACCTCTTTCAATTTGAGTACATGATACGGTATACAAGTTCTCCTGTCTCCCATTCGGTCTCAATGCGGCACTCCACATTTTCACAATGGTCCTAAAGCCGGTCCTAGGAACGACAGATTCTCTGGCTAACCTGATCCCATACTGCAGGTGGATGGTTCGACCCTTTCACCATTTTCGCATCGACTAGTGGCCCTGCCATCACCTTCACCCACCACACACATGGGTCATCCACTCTCCCCAACATTTCCCCTCGACACGCTACTCTGGTGTATGGATGTCCCGAATCTCACGCATACAGTGTCTTTGCACGAGCAACTCCAAGATCTCCACCTTTTCACATATGCATATGGATGTTCCTGCATGGATGGGGCATATATCGGCAATCACGTGGTCTCTGGGGCCTGGTGACCATGGGACCAGGATCACATCAACGTCCTCGAGCTTCGTGTGGTCCTCCTCAGCCTGCAACACTTTCGTTACCTCGTAATGGGAACACCAGTCCAAGTATACATCGACAATACGGCAGCAGTGGCCTACCTTCAAAAATGAAGGAGAACCCACTCCTGCTACTACAGCAGGGCACCTCTGCCATATACTGCCTCTGCTTATCCTTAAAGAGATCTGTACTCCCCTTAAGCATTCCCGGCAGCCGCAACATTATTGCAGACTCTCTGTCTTGCCGGTCCCCACCAATGAGAGAAGTTCCTCAAGATGTTCATCTGCAAATCTCTGTTCAACTCATGGGATCGTCCAATGGTATACCTCTTCACCACGAGGCACAATGCCAAACTTCCCCAGTTCATCAGTCTGGTCCTGGATGACCAAGGATGGAGAGTGGACGCCATTACCCTGTCTTGGGACCACCACTTTGGGTGTCTTTTTCCACCGCCCAAGCTTCTGCCGTTGGTCTTCCACAAGATTGCTCAGTTCCCCGGTCTGTTCATCCTAGTAGCACCCAATTGGCCGGCGGCCACATGGTTCTCCTGTTGAATCTCCTCATCGATCTTCCACGCTGCCCCCCAGATATCCCAGACTTGCTCTCCCAACATCAGGAGACCGTGCTCCATCGGCACTCGAAGTTGCTGCGACTACACGCGTTGCTACTATCGTCCGATTGCTTGAAATGTCAGTTATTTCTACGGAACAGGCCACTTGCATAACCTCCAAAGCCGTTCGAGCGTCCACCAACAAAATGTACGTCAGACATTGGCACTGATGGTTTTATTGGTGTCTCCCATGAAAGGTGACTCCGATAAATCACTCTCTTTTCAACTTCCTAACATTCCACGACCTCTTCAAAGAGGGCCTTCCAAGGTCAACAATCTTTGTTTATCTGTCATCTCTAACTTTGGTCTTTAAAGAAGCAGGAGGCCTACATCTATTGGACGACTTTCTGATTTCGGCCCTTGTCAAGTCTTTTGATATTGAATGACCAGTAACACGGTGACTGTTTCCAGATTGGGACCATTCCATTGTCTTGACATCTCTTCTGTCGGCACGAAATGAGCCACTCTCAACTTGTCATCTTAGCCACTTGACTCGCGAGACTCTTTTCCTGGTCACATTGGCGGCTTGTCTCTGCTGTAGTGAAGTACAGGCGCTCTCCGCTAAGCAAGCCAACTGTTTTTTTCTAGAAGACTACAAAAGAATGACTTTAACACCACAAGCATCCTTCCGGGCCAAGACACAGAAACCTTCCGAACATTCTCATCTGTTAATTATTCCGGCTCTTTCCAACATTCTGGGGAACGAACCAGAACGGGTGCTGTGACCAGTACGGGCCCATCGAATTTATCTTAAGAAGTCTAAGCTTCTCTGATGGGGCTGCTCACAGCTCTTCATTCCGTTTACAACCGGCTCGGGCGAAATGACCGCAAGGATGGCCTCTACATGGATTAAGACGGTCATACTTCATGCTTACAGTGCCCTTGACATCAACTATGCCGACCAAGGCATCTGTGTCACCGCCCATGAACTGCGAGCCATTTCAGCATCCTGGGCCTTCCACAGTAACGTTCCAATCACCGACATTATGGAATCTGCATCCTGGCGGAACCAAATTCTGTTTACATCCCATTATCTTTGGCTTATATCATTTCAAGCCGAATGACTTTACCATCTCGGACCATTCGTGGCCGTCAGACAGATACTCTGAACCCCTCAAGCAACACGATCACTTCTTTCTACACCAAGTACAACACTCGTCTTTGATCGTTTGCAAAGATTTTACTTTTTGGGAGCCAACTCGCAACCCAAGGGGACTCATCAAGGTGGCACCCGCTGCCTTTGACGAGGTCTGTGGAATGCTAAAATCTCAGGTAATGGAAATTTTTATGGCACATAGAAACATCAAAATACCAGGGCCACCTGATTGATTTTAGTTTCTAGTGCCTTAATGAAAATATACGTTACCTTCTTCTTGCCCTCTTCTCCATTTTGTCGCACCTGGGCACTATAGATGACTAAAAGATGAAGCATCGACCGTCGACGGCACTTTTATAGACAGAGGCTGCGCAGTGGGTCCCGATGCTAGCAAGGCTCCAAGAACTCTAATCTCTAGATCAAACAGCAAAGCAGAAGAGAATGCTAAAAGCTCAGGTAATGGGTATTTTCATTAAGGCAACAGAAATCAAAATCAACCAGGTGGCCCTGGTATTTGATGTTTTACCAATACTTGTACGAACGGGTCAAAGTGTGTACCTAGGGCCAGCAATTTGCTCCATTGACGGCTACCTGAATAATAAATACACACAAATCGCTATAAATTATACAAAGGAAAGAAGAAAACAAGCAAAAAGCGAAAAATCATACACTAGAAATAACATAGTTCAGTAATTCATGTCTCGTCGGAATGTAGTCACCCGGATTCGATTTGACAACCCAGACCAAGGTAGAATATATAGGTAGTTCCAACAGCAAACTCATGCAACGGTAAACATTTGAATGAAATTAGTACCTGCTTTCAGTGATGCCAGAGGGTGATGTCGTCAAGTAACATGAAGTACAAAGTATCATGGCGATTAAAACTATTTAGCGTCATGAAAACAAATTGATCACGATAAGAACACAAAATTAATCGAATAAAATATATAGTAAGTCAGATTAGAACATTCAAATAATTTTAAATAAGATCAGAACTGGATGATCAAGTTGTATTTTTTTTAAATCCAACATTCAATTTTAAATGTTGATACAAGTGGAGCTAAGTATAACACATGGTTTTGTGTTCCGAGAAATCTACTGAGTGGAGGTTCAGGCTGAAGCTTCTTCTTTGGTTCACGTTTATTGTAAAGAAGTATATATGGGTTCAACCGAAAACAGAATAAGTTCTTCATCTTCGAATGTTGACCCACGCACGAACATTTTGTCAAGTTCTGCAGGTATTGTCGCTGTTATCATGGTTACCATGGTAACGATGCCGCCATTTTTACTTCAAGTTTCGAATGCTACGAGAACCTTACACGTGCTGCCTTCTGGTGCCGTTGATGAAAGCAGGTATTATCATATAACATATTTTGAGAAAAGCGTCACTACCTACTAATCTACCCTGGCCTAGACCGTCGCCAGATCACTTACATAATGGATTTATTAATATGCTAATCCTCCACTGGCATAAAGACTCACAGAGCCAATAAGTAAGGTCACACTAGAAGACTAGTGACTAGAAGAAACATTTCAGCAAACTTGCATCTGTTGGTGCTACCACTACATCTATTGCTATTGTGAACTCCTAACTGCAAAAAGGCAAGCAAAGAGTTATTTGGAAACAGCCTTTCTGGCAGGGCCACTGTGTCTTTGGTCATCCTGTCCTTGGCTCCTTTCTTTTTCTCTTCTTCAGTAAATCTTTCTGACTGCATCTCTAGCTCATACCTTCTGTTTGCTGACGACCTGGGGATCTACAGCAAAGTTTCTAACGGTTATGACTCACAGCATTTGCCATCATCAGTGATTCCTTGCTACATTGGGCTAAAGACAATGACCTCCAGTTTAGGATCTTCAAATGTAAAGTTTAGCTTCTGGGACAACACAATCAGCAATTTCATGCGTATACGAATACAAATGGCACTCTCTTTGTCACCGAAATTAGAGACGTTGACATTATTGTGTAACCTTCCTTGACATTTCCAAGTGCAAGGCCAAGTGCACCGGGAAGTATTCTGTGATATTCTGCGTTTGTTGATACAAGACTGCTCTGTGACAGTGTTTCATAAACCCATAATGGGCATTACAGACCGGTTAGATCTTCGCCATCATATTATAATTTATACGAGTCATCTCTCCAAATACTTGGAATATGAAGTTGTGCGATTGTATTTCCGTCTTTTCCGTCTTTTAAAGTTACAAAAGAAAGCTGTAATATCAATACTGCACCGACCTTTCAAGGAACATAGTTTGCCTTTGTTCAAGATGACAAAAATTCTCCCTGTTAAAGAGCTTATTTATTACAGAGGTGGTATTCACATTTTTAAGAACAGATCGTCTAATAATTTTCTCAGATACAGTTTTGCCGTCAATGGCCATAACACTCGTAATGCTTCTAACTGTCACACAAGTTTTAACCGGACTGAAATAAGTAACTTGTCATTAGCAGGTCAAACTTCAAGGATTTGGAATTCAATCCCAATAAATATTAGAACTGTCACTAGTGTATCTCTTTTTCGTAAGACCGTTTGTACAGAAGTGCTGAAAATTCTTCCCTTTTAAACTAACAAAGTCTTTTTTCCTTTCATTCTTTTTTTCTCCAGTTTAATTTCTTGGTTTATTTTTAGGATTTCCTGTGTTCTTATTTTATTTTTATTTACTTTTTATTTTAATTTTTTTTATTTTTTGTCTTAAATTGTATGTTTTTACTTGTTATTTTTATAGTGTTGTGTATTTACATTTGTGATTTTTAGTATCCTTTTATTGTTTCTCCGGGCATCAAAAGACTTCATTTATTTTTTTTGTGTACATTCTTTACTTGAAAAATTGAAAATAAAAGCCTATTTCATTTCATTTCATTAATCCTGTATAATTACAGTAATTGTGTGTATTGCATTATCAGGAGTGTGTAAACTTCCACTGGAAACGAGGAGTCACAACTCTTTAGTGATTAAATACAATTTAGTGTTTAATACCATGAGGACTTAGTTTTTTTATCGCTAAATATTCTGGACCCCGAGTTGCATTTCACAGCTGAAAAATACCCACCACTTGTGCGAGGTGTTTTTATCAGCTTCGGAACATAACGACGGATTGGGAACATTATCGAAGCTTAAACTATACACGAATAGTATTTGAAACGAGAATATACCGTTTCCAAAGTAGTATTGTTTCCCCAACGATCAATCACAAACTTGCTTAAAATAACTCACTGTGAAAGCGCTCGATTGTTGTGGGACGAACTAGCACAGGTCACGGCGCATCAACCAAAGTAAATACGTGTTTCATTTTTATTGAAAATGTTGTTTCTTAGACTCAAAATGGAATATGATTCATAATATTACAAAGTTTTACGACAACTATTAATAATTTATTTTCAACAATTCATTTTTAATTAAAACCCAATTTAATATTTTACGTACTGTAGTTGCTTCGACCACCATGTTTCGTACATTAGCTGCCATAAAGGCTGACACGATTGGGAGGTAATGTGATGGCCTTGGTGGGGCCTTGGTGTGTCACCATGGTAACAAATTATCAGTTTTGCGTTGCTGGGAAGCCACATCATGCCTCACGTGTCGAGCAAGTACATCATATTTCTTTAGAAATTATGAAGTGTACTAAATGGAATTCTGTGATGCTTTCATGGTGGAGACCAAAAAAACAGACTATTCGATGTTAAAAACACCATGGAAAAACAAGGGTGACAATTTTATTGATAAAATAACGTGCGCGTTTTTTATCAGGGTTAAAGAAACGTGATTGGCTGATGCCTGCCATTTAGAAAATTTGCTTCCCATTGGTTAATTGCCGTTAGAAAATTATGATGGTATATTCTCGAAGCAAACTTTCTGGAAGTTTAAACTCCGTATTTCTATGGAACGATTTTTTTATGTTACTGGTATAAGAAATCTTGCCAGATATTTTAGGGAAATAGATCTTCTCATCAAAGAATATCTTGACGAGATTTCGTTTTCCGTTGGATATTTTTTTTCGTAATTGTATTTGCAGAATTAATTGTGTTTTCTTGTATTCATTGGTTCTAAATAAATAGATTCGTTTGTATTTCTGCAGCAACCAAGTGCAATGAAGACGCATTTGCCTGCCTATCTGGTAGCGGTTGTGTACATAAGAACCGAGTATGTGATTTTACTCAGGATTGTGATGATGGCACTGATGAATTTAATTGCAGCATAGGTAAGTACAGAGTGTCCGAAGTTCGTAAAATATGACTATAATGTATAATATAATATAATAATATAATATATAGAGACGATGCTCGAGGCATCCACCCACCCAAATTCCCCAGCGGCAGATGTTAAGTGGAAGAAGTACCACCATTATTACAGTTGTTTTTTTGCCGCATGAGGGAGGAAACCGGAGTACCCGGAGGAAACCCTCGTGCAACGGGCGGGAAACAACCGGAGAAAAACCCGTACATATAGACTTCCCATCGCCAGGATCGAACCCGGGTCTGTAGGAAGCCAGAGATGGACACTGGGACCTGGACGCCTATCGAATCTGACGCCCCAGTGCTCGCAGCTACCCGTGTGTTAGTGTTAGTGTTACTATACAAGAGTTAGTGTTACCTAGAAAAAAATAGCTACTCATAACCATATTAGATTCCACTTCGATTTTTACACCGTACTTTAATTTCGTATACGAATGCCACTGGTAACAATCAACCGTCCTGTGCTAAAGGCCAGCCAAACTCTAACTGACAACACATTTTTAATCGAGCGACAATGATTTAACAACAAGCTTTGAAAGTATGTTACAAGCGTGATATGTTTCGAAAGTTCATATGAAACCATCAAATGGCAACAATTTAATCTACAACAATGGACTAATATCATAATCCGTTGTAGCACAGTTTGAAGTGGAATGCAGGCTTTCTTACTGCATAATTGCTGAAACCCGTACCCTAACTTATTAGACTAAAATTCCATTGTTACAGCCTACTTTAATTTCGTATAGAATGAGACTTGTAACAATGAACCATCCTCGCACTAATGGCCAGCCATACTCTTACCGACGAGGCTTTAAAAACAAAACAGGAAATTTGTAATCAGGCAACAATGATTTATGAATAAGCTGTGAAAGAATATTATAGGCGGAATATTATCATGAAAACTTCAAATGAAACCAGTGGAATAAACAGGGACCCGCAACAGTGGCCTCGTAATCTACATGTGATACAACACGGCTTTTGGCAACAATTTGGTGTATCAGAATCTGTTAACGAACGACAACAGTCCATTCTACAACAGTGGACTAGTAGTCTAAATGATTTAGACTACCCTGTTGAATGATGGTTTTCTCACAGCATGTTCTCAGCTTAAGAACAAAAACACATTGAACTATTCTATACAGGGTCACTGCAAGTGATGACATATTCATAATAGTTTTAGCATGAGAAAATGCTTTTAGAAGCCAACAGACCACTGGAATCCACGACGCTATGCCGTGGCCTATCCTGCATTGAAGCCCTGGTGAATGATATAATCCTTATGACTGCAGTAAGATATGAACAGGCGGTTTACTTCTTAGGTTTGCCAGTGAATAACTCTCTTGTGTTCAGCCAATTAAGCCAATTTAGCCGATTGAGTCATCGGTAATCATTAAGAGTTGTAACCTAATTTTATTAACAGTAAAAGACATGGTACTGCTCAGAATGACGAATATAAGAAACTCGAGAAAACTTAAATGCACACCAAAGAAAGCTAAAGACTCCGTGTGTGTATTACTGCACGGCTTTCGGCAACGATGCGGTAAGATTGCCGGGTTGACCAAGTGGCAAAATTACCAGATCAATGAGGCTGGTAGACCACATTGTAGCAAAAATGGTATTCTAACCTATTTAGAACAAGATAAGACAATGACTAGAGGAGACCGAAGCAGAAGTCTAAACATAACTAGATAACGAGAATATACTAAAATCTTGTCTCATCTACTACAATTTTGATTGTCACCCACTACGTATACATTTAGAACGAGATATACAATATTGCCCCTATTTTTAGTTTTCGGGCAGAGGTGAGGACAATTCTATTAATTCTTATTGACAATTAAGAAGACCGAAACATGAGTCCTAGACATTGACTAGATGTCGAGATTGTACAATTTTGTTTTGTTTCGTAACATCTAGTCAAAAACCCTACAATTTTGACTGACACCCGTCCATATACGTTTAGAACGAGATAGGACAATGACTTGACCTGACCGAAACAAAAAAT
>JAHWFP010046440.1:0-15436 GCA_023313725.1 Lithobius niger | reverse complement strand
GATAGACCCACGACGTCCACCAGTCTAGATCCGCCACTGCTCCCCCCAACCCATCCCTGAAAAAAGTTTGTTAGTCGTGATTACAAGTTCTGTCTTTAGGCCAAGACCAGAAACATGCAACTATTAAAAGTTCCTCTGATTACGATGTAATACAAATGCTTAAAATTCCATAATTATTTTCACTGTATCTTAAATAAAGCTTGTGGCGGACTGCGTTTACGGCAACACAGACTACCACAAAAAATAGGGTATCTACCTTATGCATCAACCCACATAACCCCCTTTTACCCTCACACACCTCCCCTACTCTTTCATTCCTCTCCCCCCTTCCTTTGATGAACGACAAAAATTGAGTGAACCCCTAAAAGGCGACGGCCAGGCTCACAATAAACCAGCCACTTCCTCTTTGCCTGATCCATTATTCATATACGAGCAAGGGAGAATGGCTCCGAAAACGGCTGTACTACATTACGAGCATCATGATACATAAATTGCCCCGCGCATACCATCGTTCTGGCCAACAACTTGAGTATGCAGCCACTAAAGCCAGCAGCCAGCTTTTCTTCTCTGCCTCTCTCTCAACCAACAACTAACTCTCTCTCTCTCTCCCTTGCACAAGGAAATTGCTTCTGCAAGCCTGCGCTCACCCAACGTTTGCTTTCGAAATTTCGAAGAGTTTACAATTGATGTAAAGAGGAAAGACCAATAACACGGCCTAATAACCAAAAGTTGAAGATGAAGTTGTGTGAGGTTTATGCGGTTGGGGGTTTTTCGACGTTCTGTGTGCCATAACAGGACGAGCCATAGGATACATGCACTGAGGGTTTTAAGACGTAAAGGAAGGACACTTAAAGGAGGTTGGGACCAAATGACAAGCTGCAGGCTCTATAGTCATCTGCCCGTGTATCTAGTCAGGTCTACCCCTTACTCACAAGAGGCGAAGGAACACACAATTAAATTTATTTTTACAACAAACTAGCCACGCGCCTCCCTAATTATTGAGTGTAAAGTTGGGGTGCCCACGTTATTTACCATGATTTAGTTCTATGTAGCACTTGATTTCAACAAGCGAAGGATGGCGCAAAGAAATTTCTTTTTATACAACAAACTAGCCACGTGCCTCCTTAATCATTGGATTTAAAGTTGGGGTGCCCACGTGCACCACAAAGCAAGTGGTAAAGTTAAGCCTAACGACATCAACGGGCGCTTTTTTCTATATATCGACCGTTTTGAAACACAGATTTTGAACCGCTAGATGGGCGCCATCAAGTGACAGTGATATCGTTAACCTTGACCGTTTGCTCCCTGGTGCACGTGGATGCGTGGATGGACTTTACACTCAATAATTAAGGAGGCACGTGGCTAGTTTGTTGTGTAAAAAGAAATTTCTTTGAGCAATCCGTCGCTTGTTGAAATAAAGTGCTACGTAGAACTAAATAATGGTAGACGGCGCTAGATGATGCAACCTGTCAGTCGGTGAATAGGCACCTTTAAACGTGGATGAATCTTTTAAAGGCCAAATACGATAATTTAATAGTATAATTTATCTTGAGTCCTGCACTTATTTTGTGATCGGCTACGTCTTCCTGGAGGGGGCGGCTTTAACCGACGGCCGCCATTGTTTTTTTGTAACTACTTTGGATATCAACAAGGCACTCTGCGACCAAAAACGTACAATCGATTATTTGTGTTCATTCTGGGGCGAACTCAAGATGGGCCGCGGACACTATAGACTTGTTTATCAAATAATAATCTTTTTTAATTCTCTCTTAAAAACCAAAAAAAAATTTTAAATCGCCACAAATACAATATTTATTCAATAAAAAGAAAGAATTTGAGAGTTATCGATTTTTAGTACCATTTCTTGCCACTAGATGTCAATGTTAGCAACGTTTATTAACTCTCATGCGTATACTTTTAATTTTTTCCCTAAAAAGAACAAACATTTGACCAAAAATGGCAGAAATATAACATCAGAAAAATTTTCAATGTTCATATATTCATTGTTTTCCCTCACCAGGAATAAAAACAACATGTATGACACACTCAGTTCCAGTGCACATATAAATAAGATATATGAGTCAGTACAGTTTCACAATTTTTCCTGCCTCCAGCGTGGGGAGCGTATTAAATCTTATACAAGTGTTTTGATTCCTGTAAGCTTTTTGATCTTGTGAAACCTGTGAAGAGAGTTGACGAAGCAGACAGTCAACAATATTTACCAAACTCACAAGATCCAAAATGCTTATAAGATCCATAATACTCTCTTCGCAGTTAATAGACAATGAATCACACTGTAAAAGGTTAGACGAACAAAGCAGAGTCCAGACGGGCTTTGTGAGAATCCAACATAGACCGAGGGTACACGGAAGTTTCTTAAGTCGCTTTATCTTACGTCGCTATACCTTACGTCGACTTGAACTCACATCGCTTTAAGAGAGAGGTGGTTACACGGAGGTTGTAATTGGAGTGAGTTAAAACGACAGCGGGGTTCCTGCATCGCGTTTATCTAATCCCCCCCCCCACCCCCATCAAGCAAACCCCTCTTTATTCCCAAGTCCCCATTCAGCTAGCTGGCTTTCGACTTCGTTTTAACGAAGGTGGTCGTCCTAGTTTGTGTCGTTTACGCGCCCTCTTTTCAACCAATCACAAGGAAGCAGTAGAAAATGGGTTTTAGATGGGTGCACGTAGGTTGTTAAAGCGCTTCAACTCCTTACATCGACGTAACCAGGTGATTTGAGATAAAGCGACTAGAAAGTGGGTTTAGGTGGTTACACGGACGTTCTTAAAGCGCTCTAAGCACTACACCATTCTACGTTAAGCTACGTCGACGTAAGATAAAACGATGTAAGAAACCTCCGTGTACTCTCGGTCATACACTAAATCTGAAAAGAAAGGAAAAGCATTGTAGTTTGTAGCTCACAACGCCATTATGCTGAGTTGATAATTGGTGCTTCGTTAAACCCTTTACCTAGCATTTATTGTTTATTAACTGCGACTGCATGAGAGCCTTTCGGAGGCCTTTTGGAACTTGTGGTCTTGGAGAATTTTAGTGACTGTTTTGTTTCTGTACCATCTTCGACAGGTTTGACAAAATCCAAATAACAAGAATCAAAACACTCACTCATGTAGGATTCGCCAAACGCTACGGGATTTGTAAGCATCATCCACATTCATAGAAGACCCAGAAGCTTCAGAAGATTCATGTAATTTACAAGTTTTGCTTACAGTACTTACAAAATTCAGTAGAATTCACCATTGATATCATCTTGTCTTCTGTGATGCTGGTGAGCCTTTTGGATTTTGTGAACTTTTGTGGGTCTTGCAAGCCGTTTGGATCTTCAAAATCTTGCAATCTTGGTCTCTCTCCAGCTAAGACCACAGGCTCAGTGTTCGTGACAACAGAAGCCAAGCAAACTGTGAACGATTTCAAGACAAAACTATAAATTGCCTCGTTTCCATAGGCAACCCATTCTTAAAATAGGTAGGCAGGAAAGGACTCAGGCCCGTAGGGGAGGAAAGGTTGTTCGATTCTCCCCCCCCCCCCAAGAAAATTTATTAGAAGGTCCAGATTTAATGGCAAAAATGTTTCGAAGTTCCCAGATCGATGTATGGACAAAAAGACCCAAAGGTCGTAATATTGAGGGCATAAGGGTTCCGAAGATAAGGACAAAAATATTCCTAAGGTCTTTGAGACAAAGAAAAGGAAAAAGTGCTAGGGTGTTGTTTGATAGAAATGTGGAGCTTTCTCCTCTAATGCTTTTAGTCGTTTTGGACAAAATTGAGTAAAAGATCTCACCATTTTTCACTTTTCAATGGTTCATTTAAAAAAAATTGTTCTGCCTCTTAAAAAAAGGTCCAATGTTCATTTGTGACCCTTCCTCTTGAACAGTTGGCTACAGGCCTGGGAACACACTGGTAACATAGCGACCTGGTTTACCTCATTGGTTAGAACTGAATTTTTTGGCGTTTCTCTTCCTCTTAGGTCAAATTTTTCAATTTTCTTCCAATACGTGGGATTTTTTTTTTACTAAATTCAACTCCGGCAGAAACGTAAAGTACTCAACCGAAAACAACGTTGTATGTAGAAATGGCAGTTCTTTTGTAAAATTCTTTCACCTACACTTTATCGTGATTTATAGCTGTTCAGTAAAGTTCTTGGCTTTTAATCTACAGCCATGTTTGCTCCATTCGACCTTGCAATTCGTTCTAGTTTATTCTAGTAAGTTAGTTATTCCTGCTCTTGGCAGACAGCTGACCAATGCCACATTCTTCTTCCTTTCTGGCCGTCTGCTGAATCAGCCTCCCAGTCCGCCAGCCATGCACAGCAGACTTTGCAGGGAGGGCCCTTACCTCCCTTCAGAATGAAAATGAATTGGACGTGGCCTGCTCGTTCGTCTCGCTTTGGCTGTCTGTCGCTTTCCCTTTACTTTACCGTGACTGACCTGTCTCTCTTTCTTCGACTGGTCGTCTTTGACAGAAAATCTCATCTGGGTCCAGATCCCCCGAGAAACATGTCTCCTACAATCGATCTGGTCGGGATTTGCTCTTCCATATTGACCAGGTCCAAGGAGGGGTCAAAATGGAGCTTCGACCACTACAGCCGTTGAGGGGGACGAGCATCACAAACCGCGACATGTGCGTGACACGAGTCAAGCAATTTGTTGGACCAAATCTATATTTCTTCTTATCTAACTCTCTTGCTGTTATTGTTTTTCATTTTTTTCCGTTTCTTAAATCTGATTTCTGCGAGTTTTGAGGTGAATTTGTTGTTGATGCTGTTTCGTCCATGGCATCTGGCCTCTGAAGAAAGAATAAGAAAAATACAATTAGGGCCCGTACCACAAATAAAATGTTTCTTTTGCATGGCTAAAGCAATTGAAGCAGAAAAAAAACATTAAAAAAATCCTCGTGCAGAAGGGTGGAAGGACCAAATTTTCGTCAAGAAACATACTATTGATGTTAAAGTAGTAGTCCGAATGGCAAAATAACTAAAGCCAACAACGAAAGTAATATTCGTTAGGTTTTTAGTTGGTGCAGTTAACTTGGCGAATGTTTCGGTGTGTTGATATCACTCCTTTAAAGGGCGGTCCCTTTTACCAGTTTTGGTTTTTGATTTGATTGTTTATTAACTGTGACTGAGAGCCTTTTGGAGGTCTTTTTGAACTTGTGGTCTTGAAGAATGTTGGTGACTGTCTTGTTTCTTAATCATCTTAGATAGGTTTGACAAGATCCAAAAAAACAAGAATCAACACTCACATTCATCGATTCATCGAAGTCTACGGGACTTGATATTCATCGAAGTCTACGGGACTTGATATTCATCGAAGTCTAAGGGACTTGATATTCATCGAAGTCTACGGGAACCTTGAAAGATAATAATTTTTATTGGACCAGGTTCTGTTTAAACCGCAAGGGTCACATTTAAAGGGCAATTACATCCATTTTGACATGCATGCTTTACTTTTGGATCACTTACACAATAACTAAACACAAGAACTGCGGTAAGAATACGTTACGTAACGTCCGATACAACAATTACTTATTGCATCACCAAAACACGATACGGAGACCGCCATTGTTTTGCTGGAACGCGCAGAAATTAATGCCGACAGATGTCACTTTTCGATTTCGACTCGCAGCCGATTGAGATAGCTCTATTGGCTGTGAGAGCTCAAGCGTCCGACGGCCTTAGCTGGCCACTACAACTGTCGGCCAGCTAAGCCCGTCAGACGCTTGAGCTCTCACAGCCAACAGAGCTATCTCGATCGGCTGCGAGTCGAAATCGATATGTGACATCTGACGGCATTAATTTTCTGCGCGTTCCAGCAAAACAATGGCGGTCTCCGTATCGTGTTTTGGTGATGCAATAATGAAATTGTTGTATCGGACGTACGTAACGTATTCTTACCGCAATTCTTGTGTTTAGTTATAAGTTAGTTGTAAGTGACCCAAAAGTAATGCATTCATGTCAAAATGGATGTAATTGCCCTTTAATGGAGAAAGAAGTGCAGTGATTATAATCCAAACTGTGTACTCACGCTTAACAGCATGTAAACAAGGCAAATGTAAGCACTGGAACGAAGTATGTTGAAAAAGAGAAGCCCAAAGTGCACACTATGACGTTTCGAGCTGACTCCAACTCATTATCAAGGAAATAAAAACATATCACACTTAAAAATTGCGTAAAGGAGTAAACATCCAGACGAATGCAGGAAAAATTACCGAAGTCAAAACAACAATTCAAACAATTTTTAAAAGGAGATTTTAAATTAAACTAAAAAATTTTAAATTTAAAAAAAGAGGAAGAGGAGAGTGACCACTTTGTGCAGAAAGCACAAGTAGAAGTGTTGACATTGCGTACTTTGGGCTTTTCTTTTTCAACATAACAACGTATAGAGCAGCGTCAAGTAACGTCATTTTGGCCACGAGACACCATTTGGAGCTACAAGGTGCACTTGATTAGAATGTAACGGAAAAAACGGCAATTCTAGTCAAGACAGTGCTTTGAGAGCGAATTTCTTAGGCTTAAAAAATCGTTGCTTTTTCCAACAACAAAAATCGCGCGTTATAGGCTTAAAAAATCCAGTCTATAGCATTGGCTTCAGTAAGACGACCTTCTTTTCGCCCTCCAGTGCCCCTTGCAGCTAACCCAGTTACTGGCTCCACCATAGAGTTATACACACTAATACTACGTTGTGTCACTGCCCAATATACATTAAAAGATACTGACTAATACCAACTTTAGCCGAACAATACCAACTTTTACCGATATCTTGTCACATTTTGCAGGTCCAATACTGATGCTGATCAGGTTTTAACCCTGAACGGTTGGGGAAAAAAGGGGCGTCGGACCAACGCCTAACTGGAAAATCGTCTAATGGGATAATTGTCTAAAATCTACCTAAATAAAAAATCTGGAAAAGCATCTAAACGGAATATCGTATAATGGATAATTGTATAATGGATAAACGTCTTTGGATTAACGTCTAACTGCGGTTTCTGATGTTATATGTATAGCCGCAGCGAGCGCAGCAGCGCGAGCGAGGCAGGGATATTAGACGACTTTCCATTATACGAATTTCCAGTTAGCTTTTCCATTCTACGAATTTCTTGTTAGATGATATTCCGTTATACTGTTTTCCGTTATACGTTCTTCCAATTATGCGATTTTCCAGTTAGACGATTATCCCTCGCCACGGAAAAAAAAACCACAATAAAACATAGAGAGCAGGATATAACGCCGATCGAATAAAACCAAACTCCTAAAAGTCAGTGAAACAAGAAAAACCAGCATACGATTGGACACTAACACAAATTATAAGTGTTGCATATTTTCCTGATGTTCGGCTACGGCGTTGCTTACACTTTTTTTTTTATCTCACTGGTGTACGGACTTGGTTTTATTTTAATGCTGCCTGACATTGCTCTCTTGACGCTTTAGCGTTTTCTGCATTTTTATTACTCGCTTTTAATAAATAGAGATGCAAATTTGGAAATTGCTGATTTTTATGATCATTTTTTTTTTTTTTTTTTTGCTTTACAGCAATGCCAGCCGTTAAGTGGAACATTCATGACAAGTGCAAGTGAAAGAGAACTGTTACAAGAGCTAAGGGTTTAACAATTACGTACCATGAACTTAGCATCGAAACTGTTCCACTTTGTCCGGCTTGCCACATAAGCAAGGCAAGGTGTCGGCGATTTTGGCCGTAAGTTAGTTGCTGTAGTGTTTCTTTTTTTTTTTTTTTTTGCGAAAATTATCTTAGGGCCCCAACAGTTGAAAAATACCTATCGTCTGAAATAAAAATGAACACAATACACTCAATCAGCTTGCTTAGTGACAAATAAATCCTGATGCAAACCTTTTTCCGTTATCTTTTGGACTTAAGTCAGACTACTCGAGCGGAAATGGAACCTCGAAATGTGACATCAGAGGCCGAAGCCCTACCACTGAGATATGCGCACGCACACGGACTTTGGACTTAAATATCAAACTGCCTGAGCGTAAATTGAATCCTCGACCATCGACACCAAACACCAAAGCCCTACCGCTGAGCTATGTTGACACAGCCTTGTCAGTATGGCTGAGGCTTAGGGCTTCGGCCTATGGTCTTGAAGGTTGAGGGCTCAATTCCCGCTCAGGCAGTCTGACAGATAAGTCCAAAAGGCAGTGAAAGTTGGTTTGCTTCTGTATTTATTTAAACCCATTATACGTAAGCAGTGCTATACACTGCTTTATAGTTCACTAGTATCGTACCCGGCTTCGCCCAGGGATTTGTTTGACCCGTGGTTGTTTTCCAGTATTTGCTCGGTGCTGCCTGATCGTTCACTGCAACAGTAGATTTTTGTTTGTGTAACACTCCTCCTTTCCGCCAATCCCCTTCCTCCCCTCTCCCCTCCTTCTTTTAACCCGTCCTCTCCCTCTCCTCTTGGTTTCCTTCCCTTCCTCCTCTTTGCTATACGTAGTTGAATGTGGATGGTTATTTGAATTAATAGCAAACACCCCCAGAAATTCTCTTTTAGGTTGAGTTAATGCGTACTCGTATGCTTAATGGTAACAGCTCACTTTTCATTGTTCCCCTTCCGGGGGTCGTCGTTGCGGTTGCTTCATTTCTGCTATGAGACTTTGGTTTATAATGTAAGACGATTGATTGATACTAAATGCCGCTATTTAAAAGAAAATGCTGGTTAGACCATTACTTGTAAAATAAGCTTACATATAAAATTAAAGTTGGCAACCTCCTTATTTACGCTATTGATTCAATAATTATAATACCTTCTGATTCTATAAAAGTTTTTCGTCTGTGGGACCTACCACACTGAAGAAATAAAGAGAAATGTAGTTTTAAAATATGGAAACTTTCCACTGTTGTGTGGGGTAACTGAAGCACCGATACTACACAGCGATCAATGATTATTATAGAGCCAGTAACAGTTTAAGCTGCGGATGACACATTGAACTGTAGCGATTGTGATCCAGAATGGACACTGACACTAAACAGCTGTGCAAAAACATTAAAACTAAAGAATGCCCGGTATACGTTTTGGCCAATCAAATATTGTGGGGCTACCAGTATCTTCCCAGGATACCGATTGCAGATACCGATCCAGAAACGATGCCAATCTGACGTCAAACTGCGACCCGATAACTGGCTGATACTGTGCCGTTATTTAAAAGAAAGTGTTGATTACACCATTGGTTGGAACATAATCTTAGATATAAAATTAATGTTGGCAATTTTTCACTATTAATTAAATAACTACAGCCCTCATAAAATCGAAGAATTAAGTCGAATTGTGGGAATAGACCTGTCAGGAGGTTTCCATATTTTTTACAATTTCGTCCACCTTCAAATTAATCGATTTTACTACTAAATCGACTTAGGAAAATGCTACTCGATTAATTTGTTGTTTAAAATACCAAGCTTAATGTCTTTTACCATCTGGGTCCAAAGTGTCGTCCGTCAGTTTAAGTGCAGCAGTGAGTCACGTTTGCTGATTTCTTCTGATATCACAGAGATATCTGTGTGAGTGTCAGAACAAACCAGCAATAATGAATGACGCGTCACTGAACTTATAAACTGACGATCCTTTGCAGCCAGAAGAGACAAGACATGAACTTGTGATGTTTTAAATTCCTAATTAAGGTCTGATCATTAAGTTTGTGGGCCCTCTCGAGAGGGAGGGTAATAAATATTTCAGGTCCCGTCTAGAGGGGGGGGGGAGGGGGAGCTTAGAAACACACTGACCAACTGGAAGAAAAAGTCACAATTTTTCGACAAGAGATGGGTGTAAGGAACATTTTATACAACATTTTTAACCCAACATGTCCTTTCGTTAAAAACGAGATTTTTCCTCACAACTAATGGTAACTGTCGGTGTGGAGAGCCACTTTAGTTTGGCTACAGCACTAATCTTTGCTACAGGAATCATCTGAAGACAGTCTCAATGGGCATACGAAAAGTGCATTTTTTTTTGGGGGGGGGGGGGGGGGGATAAAATTTTTTTTGGACCTTGAGTGGGGGGGTTAAAGTTTTTTTTAAGGGTTTCGAAGGGGGAGGGTCATCGAAAATTTTGGGGGCAAAAATTTCATTTCCCCCCCCCCCCCCCCCCACCCCCCCCCCCCCCGACTCCCCCCATAAATAATACTGGTCCCTTAACGCAAGCAGGCTGTTTTAACGCTACAGCATAATGAAGTTCCGTTGTTTTTTTCTGCTACGCATTTTCAAGCGTCGGTCAAAATTGTTTTTTGACTAAAATGGTATGATAAAATACCGTCTAAAATTAAAGTCACTACGACATCAGTTGGCGCTTCATTATATTTAACTATGTGAACTTGGTTGTGGTGGCGACAACCTGGCGACAGCTGACCTTGAAACCCACAGTTGCTACAAATATTTGTAATATTCATGAATGACTTGAAGAGTTGAGTTAATTCAGTTGTGCGGTATTATTACGTACATATGCCTAGAGGATCGTAATGCACAACACACAGCATTGAAATTCTAGTATCTCTCTCTCCGTGCATAATAACCATGGTACGTAGCCTACGAGAGAATTTACGTACGAGCGAGCGTACTCGTCCGCGTAGCGTAAACATGGTGTAAATTAATGCACCTACAGGTACATTCGTTAATACCATGTTTACACTGCGTGGATGAGTAGGAAAAAGTCGCACAAACGATAAGAACGGTTTCAATTAACTGTAAAACGGTTTGGTAAATATTTCCTGGGGCATACAACAGTTTTTAACAATTAAAAAAAAATTGAAACTAAAAAATAATAAATAAATTTTTAAAACGGAAAACACCGTTGAAAATCTTGTAACCTTGTTTCAGGAATCAATGGTGTTGCACTTGTAAATGTATTTGCTTTCAGCTCTTGAATGGAAGGCTGGTCGATCTCCAAGACGACGTCTGGCATATCTTCCTAAAGTGGTCTTTAATTCCCACAATCCCGTGAAAATCCGACTATAAAAGAAACGCACACACCATGCAAAATCATTTAGCACCATGGCCAGCCAAAGGGCTCGTCCTCTCCCTCCCCTTTCAGGTCGTCGGTAGCAGGAGTCTCTTTTTTCTTGTTGCGCCTTCAGAAGGCTCAAATGTAATGAACCCTAACTTAAGGCATGTCAAATTTTTATACCGAAAGTTCCCTAACGTCATTCAAATCCATAGTTCCTCTATCCCTAAAGTTCCCAAGCCTCTGTCTAACATCTCTCCCCTTTCAGAAATAGAACGGCACTATAAGTACATATAATAGATGAAGAGTCAGAAAGTGCACGAACATAGATAAAAGCGCTACGTTTCGACGATATATTCACCTCATCATCAGGCACATAAAATTCACGACAGCTTCGTCAAACACATAAAAATACACAACTCATGACAGCCGAAGCATTTCTTAAAAACATACAAGTTAAAAAAGGACCTAAGCTATACCAGGCCCGAACAGGTTTGTCATATCTCTCCCCTTGTCATAATTTTCGCAAAAAAAAAAAAAAAACATTTATAAGTTTAAGCACTACACCCATTTTTCTCCCCCTCCTCCGCACTTCGAATCAGCTCTGCCAATGCCTCGTCCTAATGTCGATTGTGGCATCTAAAAGATCTTCGGGATGAAAAAATTTATTTTGTAGGTGAAGTAGATTAGTTTGAGGATTGCTCCACGATAAAGAAATGGACCCACATAATTGTTACACACTCAAAACGATTTAATTTTCATCATTAATTGCACACCGTGCTCACAATTTTGGAAGGTAAAATACTTAAAAACGAGAGGCAGCCTGCAGAGCTGCTGGTGTGTCAGGTAAATTTTAATTGTTTTACCTTTTAAAACTGTGAACAAGGCAAGCAATTAATGCTGAGAATTTATTCGTTCTGTGTGTAACTGTGTATGACAAGTACAAGTGTGGGTCCATTGCGTTATCAAAGAGCAACCCTCATCAAACTGATCTTCGGAATTTCCGACTGAAATTACCTAGCAAAATTGTGCCTCCCGCTTTCTGGCGCCAAGGCTTCGGCTGGGAGTGCAACAAACCTCTAACATACACCCATGACCCAAACTGCCAACGCAGGATCCTCCACTTTGTGTATTCTTGTCTATATACTTGTCGTCGTCAGCCATTCAACAGCTTGCTTGTTCGTTCATTGTCTGCCATTCGACGAACGAACAACCATCGAAGTACCATCAAAAACGGGTTATTGTATTCTTTGCTGCGTCTGACTGCATAGTATATGCAAACTTGTACAAAGGCGAAGGAATAAATCCGTGGCTTCCTCGAAACTTGTTAACGACGATCGCTTTATTTTACATGGAGGTCAATGGTTATTACAGACATCACCTCGTTGGAAAGGATCACCCCGATGCCGATCTCCCTGCTTTTCGTCGAAAACTCCCGAGATTAACTCTAATTTATACCTCTGCAATATTGATGAGTTATGAAATACGCTGCCTGAATAATGGATGGTGTGGCAGCACGAGAGAGTGCGAGCTAAGGCCAAGGCGAGCGAGCTGCACGCACCCTCTCTCTCTCTCTCTCTGTCGACCGACCCCCCCCCTCACCAACTCCCCTCCCCCCCCACCTTCCAATTACTATTCCGAGTTCTGAACTTCATTTGTGATGCAGCTTTATGAACTGCGGGGGCGGGAGAGTTGGCTCGAGATGGAGCTCTGGAACAAAGCCAATAAAATTCAAATATCACCCAAGTTGATTGTACTCGACCCTTCATCTGCAAAGCTTTCGGCCAGAAGGAGAGAATTGAACGCTTTATCACGCCATGCGATGCAGCCAACTTAACTGTGGATGTAGAGAGAACACAATGTTAAGCTCTGGCTGAAAAGGGCTTTTGTTGCTGGATTTGCACACACTTTCGCAAGTCTTAAGAAAGTAAAATTCGTTGCTATACTTGTGAGGAACGAGTGACATAGCAAAGGGTTTCGAAATTCTAGAGTTAAAAGACTGACGTTTGTCAGTTCTGGTTTTAAACATGTTTTTTAATGTTTCTTTCCTTTATGTCTTCCCTTTAAACTTAATCGAAGGATGTCACATGCCAACAGACTCAGTCATATACGGAAAGATAAGGATTCAACAAGATATTAAGAAACTTTGCAAATATTTGCAATACACGCCAGGAGGGAAAAAGGATATTTTTGGAGACAAACACAGGCACACATAGACACCAAACGACATTATCAGTCACGTGACCTGAAATGACATTACAGGACACATGACCAGAAGTGACTCATCAATACATGATCAGGAAAACGGTGCACGAGCCCGGATGAGGCTGCTAGATTGTTTCCGGTCCGTAATCAATGGCGACCGGGTTGGTGGGGTCATTTTGTGTCCGTGTGCCATGTGTCTTTCTCGCAAAATAACCTTTCCCCTCTACTTACATCACTGAATATTACAATAGGGTACTCAGGGTTCACATAGGGTGCTCACATCAACATTATGAAGGTTCAGAAATGTTGGCAAGATACATTAAGATTGTGAAGATTCACAAACACCAAGCTGTGTGTACAAGATCCACCAAGATTCACAAGATTTAGAAAGATTGGAAGGATTCAGGAAGCTCAGGACGGTTCCCACGTATTGGAAAGATTTGATCAAGATGAAGTTCACAAATACTAAGATACATAAGATTCACCAAGATTTCTAAGGTTCATAAAGATTGGTAGGATTCAGCAAGATTAAAAATGTTCTCAAATATTGGAAAGCTAGACAAATATGTACAACATCCCCCAAGAGTGAGAAGGTTCACAAATAATTCAAATTGCGCCAAGTTTCAAGATTCACCAAGAATTACAATGATTCGTAAATGTTCACCTGACAGCATACGCACTTTCCCTCCCTCCCCCAATATTGTCTTGATCAATTTTCAACTTTATCTTCTAGTAAACACCCGTCGTAGCATACGCGGGCTACAGTGAAGATCAGCGTGTGGCCATCTAGACGAAATAAATTCACGCGTTATCATGTGCCGGACACTGGTCTTCACTGCAGTCTGTGGATGCCATGGAGGGTATTTGTTTATATCTTCTCATTGCAGTTTTATTTCAATTCTAGTAAGACGGAATGGTAAAAGGAAGGCGTAGTAGTAACCTCCCAGCAATAAAATGGAATTCGGTAATGAAATAGAAGGGATAGTTTCTTTATTTTTGCCTACTTGCAACATCCTGTGTGACATCGTTTGTAATGCAGCTATGATTTCAATTTTGCAAACACAGTTTTTTGTTTCTGCGTCAGACGTTACGTAACTAATGCAGAGACATTAACACAACATCTGGCCACACTCCCCGAAGAGGTGCAGATAGGAATGTTTTTGCACATTTTTCGAGAGTGTTTGATGTGGAGCACTGCCAAGCAGACATCAGTACCTAGTACTTATGTAACTGTTAACTTAACGAAACCTTTAAGCAGGGTACTTTTTATAATGTGATCTTTTTTTTTAAAAAAAGGTGGATAATAAGACTTGTTTTAAATAAATTTCTAAGTCATCGGGAGATGAACCAGTTTATTTTAACCTTACTAGATGTGAAAAAAAGTCTTATCTACTAAGGGGAATACTGGATTCAAACTGAGAAACCTGCTAGCATCATAGGGGTCCGAAATAGGACTCCAGATAGGCCAAAATAAGTCACATAGTTGACAAAGGAGCTCGATAGCCTCACGCTATCCCGGCAAGCATTGACTGGCAGGGACTAGGCAAAGGCCCTTTCCAGTCCCTGATCATATCGGCCTCTTTGAGTAACTAGGGTGAGTTCTGCCACTGCGTTGCCACGATGACCACGAAAGAATTAACTAAACTATGTCACACAGGAAAGTCAGGCGGAAAGCCTCAGCAACGATGACCATGTTGGAATTAATTAACCCATTATGCCACACAGCAAAGCCAAGATGAACGTCAGCCACGATGACCACTAAACCATGTCACACAGGTTACCCCCCCCCCTCTCCCCCAGCCACGATGACCACATGAATGCGAAGATATACAGGAAAGCCAAGATGAAAGCCAGACCCGCGATAAGAATGCGCGAATTAACTAAATCATGTCACATAGGAAAGCCAAGATGAAACCCTGAGCCGCCATAAAATGTGTGGTTTAACTAAACCATGTCACATATATAAGAATGCCAAGATGAAAGCCTCAACCGCGATAACAACGTGAGAATTTCCTGAACCTGCATGTCACACAGGAAAACCACAATAACAATGGGCGAATTAACTAAACCATGTAACGTAAGAAAGCCAGGACGAAAGCCTCAGCCGTAATAATAACCTGCGAATTCACTGAACCATGTCACACAGGAATGCCAAGATGAAAGCCTTGACCGCGATAAGAACGTGCGAATTAACTAGGAAGCCAATACGAAAGCCTCAGCCGAATAATAACGTGCGAATTTACTGAACCATGTCACACAGGAATGCCAA